>LNAC01000214.1:1355716-1390305 GCA_002007465.1 Ailurus styani | reverse complement strand
AAAAAAAAAAAAAACTCAAAAAAGCAAAGGTTTTAACCCTCAGATGTGTTGACCCTGAACCTGCAATTTGTCAATAACAGTTCAGTTTTCCCTACCTACTACTAGTTCCCATAGAGTTTTTATCTCTTGGATTTGTGTTCCTGTAAATTGTGCTGGTCTGCATTCGCCTATTTCCCCAACTTTGGAGGTAGCACTTTGCCCTGTAACCTGCTACGAAGGATCTGAGAAGAGATCTTGATTTTTTTTCAGCTTTTTATTTTGTTCAAAGTAAGTGACTTCCAAGCTTCTTACGCAACCAGAATCTGGTGTCTACCACCTTTTAATGTTAATTACATGTGTAGTACACAGTGCTGCACAACTGAAATAGAGGGCTGAATTTATGCATTAAGTGAGACATAGCATTTATCTCTCACTGTCTAACCTATTTCTCTTAGGAAAATGACCTCAAGGTCCATCTGTTGTCACAAAGTGTGGGA
This sequence comes from Ailurus styani, assembly GCA_002007465.1. Taxonomy (NCBI): domain Eukaryota; kingdom Metazoa; phylum Chordata; class Mammalia; order Carnivora; family Ailuridae; genus Ailurus; species Ailurus styani. The sequence continues at coordinate 1,389,829 of LNAC01000214.1, read as the reverse complement.
TTTTTTTTTATCCTTTCCTTGTTTTTTTTCTTAAAGATTTTGGTGGCAGTTGGAAGGGAGTATGGTAAGAGGATGTCCCAGAAAACTGAATAGTAGTCGGCCTGTGGGGGAACCTACATACAGCTAGAGCCTACAGGCTTAGGGGGAGAGTGAGATGATAGAGTGACAAATCAGATACTGAGGACCTTTTGGCATCCCAAGAATGTGGTCATTGTTCCTCATTTCCTCACTGGCAGTGACAAGTCCTTCAAATACTATCTCTGGAGTGAAGGATTAGAATTGGGTTAGGAAGATAATTCTAGTAGTAGTGTGGGTCATTAATCTATGATACATCAAGGAGTTGGGTCAAGGAATTTACTAGTAGTTACTGAGGTAAAAATGTGGGGGGGTGACTTAAAGTCCTTTGCATGGTAATGGAAGCGGGAAGGCATGAGAAAGAGTAGCCAGATTTTGCTGACCAGTGAGGGGGTAAAAAACCCCAGCTCTAACCCCTATGTTTTTGTAGTGGGTAAATGATAGGGTCCTGTGACAGGGACCTGTTATTATGGTATTTTATTCCACTGTGTGATACAGTGCAACATGTACGGTGGGAAGTTCTCTGTCTAGTTACATGAACTTCATTCTGTTGACTTCTAACCTCTGTAGACCATGTTGAAGTCCAAGCTGAGACTTGTTTGCTTCCTTTCAATAAAGGAAGAAATCCATGAGCTTGTATGTATGAATACCTTAGGCCAAGAAGCATTTTGGTGCAGTCCAACAGTGAAATTTACTTCATAAGATCAACCTCACCATATGGAGTAAATTGCCTGCTGAACTCAGATCTCAGTATAACTATTGCTTTTCTATAGTTAGAAGTTTTATCTTTGTCAGTTATATAAATCTGTCTTGTGAAATCAAATGCCATTCCCCACATGAATTTCTGTGACAGAAATGTGTCTGGCATTACTGGCACCATTGACCTGTTACTCCTGAAAATTGAAAAACAGGGGAAGATGTGTCTGTGAATGAATAGTGCTGAATAAAAAGGTTTAGAGAGGTTTGTACATACAAAGAACTTTTGTTCTTCTTTGCTCTATAAGAGCTGACACAATTATTCTTTCCTCAGCCACAACAATCCTGAATTATCCTTACTGGGTGCTAGGTCTCTCTGAAAAAGAGTCACTACTAAGTAGGGGTGATTCATAATACACTGACTATCTGATGGCCTGGTGACCAACCCATCAGAACAGATACCTGCTCTCATGGTGAAGGAGGGTTCTGGAGGCCCCACGGTTCTGGTCACTGCTGTTTCCCTTGTCGAATCCTGAGGATGTCCAGGGAGAAGTGGGGGCCAGTAGCTACCAGCTGGCATGGAAGAAACTGCGTATTTGACCAATTGGTGCGGTCAGATGGCTCTGTACTGGCTGAATGTTGTGACTGGCTACAGGAGACAGAGTGGCTAACTACTGTGTTCTCTTCCTAGGTTTCAGAAATGGAAGTCTGTATTTCCCATATTCAGTGATACTCAGTGAGTCTCCTGGCTTCCTCATCCCTCAGTCCCCATTGCCCACTGCCCTTAACCGAAGACCAGTGTTTTATAACACAGCACAGTTCCGGCAGTGTAGTGGCTATGGAAAGAAAACGAAGACAAAAGAGACTCAGACTGAACCTCATCAGGCTGAAAACACGACTCAGAAACAGGACAGCCACTCAGAAGCTGATAAGAAGACCAGTATCCCGACCTCTAATATTGACACAGAAACTGACAACATTCCTGAAGCAACAGACAGGGTTTTGTCTTCTGTTGGCCAGAAGCAGCAGCTACAGGGTGAGAACCCTTCTCCTAACACCACGTTTAGAACATCACCTCAAGTAAACTATGCATCTGAGAAAGGGAAAATGGGCCTAGAACGGAGCAAAGGACCCCTGTAACACAGTTCTGGAAGACTTTAAAGGAAACTATCCGTTTGTATGACCTGGCTTATGGTAAAGCCATGCCGGACATCATGGTGCAGCACTATGGGATTTCACAGAGTTCTCGTGAGAGTGGAAGTGTGCTTCACAACTGTCATGAGGGTGCAGATGGCATTACATGTAAAGATAAAGAAAGCAGTCTGTGGTCGGAGCAGTGTCATGGTATAAGATGTGATGAAGTGGTAAAGTCGGGCTCCATCGTGGACATGAACTTGGGCAAAGAAAAAGGCTATGAGGCTGTTCCCCAATTCCTGTCCTCTGCAGATGAAGCAAAAGACAGAGATGAAATCCAGGATACCCTGAACTCCAATCTGTGGCAGGCTTCTGGAGATGGCAGTAAGCTCCAGCAGGAAAGGCCAGTCTGCTCCAGCAATAAAGCTGGTGAGGACCGGAGCCTAGAGTCCAAAACTCGGAGTCCCACTCGCTTTGGGGAAAGCATGCCAGACAATGGTAGTGGGGGCCGTGGCTTTCCTGTGAAAGTGGATGAAGGTGTCGTGGCAGAGAGCAACAGCTACCCTGAGAATTATGTCCTCCCCCCTACCTCCCTGGCCCAGTTCAGCCAGGTTGATGAAGGCATTCAGTGTGATGTGAGCCAGTGGCAGGATGCAGAGCACGAGAAATCTCCTGAGTCCCCACCAGAAAGCAGAAAGGCAACAGAAGAATTCAGGTGTGGGGAACTGGATGAGGTGGTAGAGAGGGACAGCTGCTCAAAGTATGTGCCTAGCCCTGCCTGGTTGGCCCAGATGAACGGCAAGGGGGTGGATGAAGGGATTCAGTGCGATAGGAGCTGGTGGCAGGATGGGAGCTGGTGGCAGGATGCAGAACTGGAGAGATTCCCTGAGCAAATTGCCTTCCAAAGATGAAAAGTCATCCCCAGATTGCAAAACTAAGGGATCATGGAGAAAGACCATCAGGAAGGGGAGACTGAACACAGATGAAGAAGAAATGACCATGGATGATGAGATTGAAGAGGAGGATCAAGAGAACTTCAAAAAGTGTGCAAAGATGAAAAAAACTGTGAAAGGCAGGAAGCAGAAATCCCTGAGCAACTTCTCAAGTGGGAACACAGTCTACTTATTGAAGAAAAATGGTCCCTTGAACACTGTACTTCCCAAGGATTCAGAAGACTGTGATTCGGAAGAGGAAGCTGAAGATGAAACGTATGAGATAGAATGCGTCTTGGAAGAAGTTAGTCCACGGGGCTGTGTGATGTCTTCCAAAGGGAGGATTTATTGCGAGGCTGGCAGGATCATCAGGATGCCACCTGAGTGCTCTCTCCCTCCCCAACTTATTGTGTGGCGCACCAGAAATAAGTACAGCGTAAAGCTTGGAGGATACGAGAGCATCCCTACAGTGTGCAAAGTGACAGGACAGGATTGCAGGTTCCGAGGGGAGCGTACCATGGCCACGCAGGAGGGATTGCAGAGCCTCTCACAAGCCCTGGGAATGTAAGTGACTAACGGGCTCATCCTGTTTGGTTGTCTATGGTGGTTCCATACTGGATCCTGGATCCAAAGGCAGCCATGGATCAACAGTATTTCTCCATTTTGGAAGTATGTTCTTAAACAACTGTAGGTGCCCATGTTTGTAGCGTTAGCAGAGATCCCAGGTTTGAGGTCTTGCTTTCTAGGAAACTGCAGTGTAATTTGCAACAAAGAGCTGTAGGAGATGATGGAAAGCGGGGTGGTGGTAAAGGACAGGAGGGTTGAGGGAGAGAAGAGTCATGGACATAGATCTAAATGGAGTTGCTGAGAAAGTCATGGACGTAAGAAGGGAGACCTGTGACTAGTTGGGCAGTAGTTCTAAGCAGAATGGGCTAAAATAGTAGAAATCTTCCTTTTTAGATTTTTGTCCTGTAGGCAATAAGGAGGTGCCAAAAGCAAATTGAATAGAGAAAGGACAGGAAGAAATGTGCTCTAGGCATCTTCAGCTGGCAGTATAGTGGAGGAGGAATTTGAAGCATGTCTGTATGGCTGAAACCCCTGTAATAAAGTCAGTTTAACTGAACATTGGATATGAAGGGTCCTAACTCACATGGGAGTAAAAGATATTCATCTCAGGGAACCCATTAACAAAATTGATTCTTTAAGGAAAATAAATGCTGGAGGGGCACCTGGGTGGCTCAGTTAGTTAAACGTCTGCCTTCGGTTCAGGTTCCTGGGATCGAGCCCTGTACCAGGCTCTCTGCTCAACAGGAAGCTTGCTTCTCTCTCTCCCTCTGCCTGCTGCTCTGCNTAAAAAAAAAAAAAAAAAAAAAAAAGTCTGGGGTTTAAACTTGTACCTAGAGAAAATGATAACATCCATGGAATAGTGAGCTTGGGAAAGGAAATTGTTTTGCTTTACAATTGTGTGATTGTTGGTGGGAGGACTGGACTAGCAAGTCATGTACACCTGGTTGAAGCTTGAGTTTGGACCACCCTATGTTTAGAGAGGGGGCTCAAAGGAGTGGGAAGAGCCCAAAGTAGAGCTTGGGGGATAATTATACTTGGGGTGCAAAACTGAAATGAAGCAGGTAAGAATGAGATGCATAAGGGTCCTCAGGGAAATTTAATTAAGTTCCAGTCTTAGTTTCTAAACCAGAACACTGTCTATCTTACCTTTAGTCTTCTCAAAGTCTCATTTGCCTTTGCTGTCATTTCCCATCAGTGTGTAGGATGTTTTTTCCATCCTATCACAGCCCTGTGAAGAAAATAACTTCAATTTACTCTTGCTTACACAATTAAGATTGTAATTTTCAGGCTGAATTGTCTAGATTGTGTCTAGACAATTTTTCTGATTATTTTTTAATGATTTTTTTTAATGATTATATTTCTGGACTGTAGAATCATATAGAACGGTATCTTGAATGGTAGATTTTTCTTGAAAGGCATGTTGTTGTTTTTTAAAGATTTTTTAAATTTCTGTTTTCCCTTTTGTTTTTAAGCAGTTTGGGTAATTTAACGTGTGAGTCCCTTCTTCCCTCAGTTAACTGTGCGAGAAGGAAAACCAATGTACCTTATGAAGTCTCAAACAAATTCGAGGGAGAAGCTCTGTACCTGTACAGCAGGTACAGAGTTTGGTATCTATCCTGCACCCAATTTGGGTGTCTCATGATTGGATTTTAGGGCTTTGTTTGGGGTTTCCTACTCAGTGCATGTTCTGCCCTCCAAAACTAACACTGCTTGTGGACAGTGAAAAATGGCAGCATTCTGACTGGGTAATAGACCTGTAGATCTATAGATCCTTGCTTACAAGTAGATTGGAGCCAAAGCCTTTCAGTTCTGTGGAATGTCATTGCTATGCTGATTTTCCACATTTAATTCCCAGGGCTGTTAATAATGGTAGTCTGTTGTGGGTTATGTGGGATTTTGTAAGTTATCCTGGTGGTTTCACTTAAAGTGTCCCAGTTTAGAGGTGGTAGAGCTGGGTACTGGAAGTTCAGGGTCTCCCTTCAGGGGCTTTGTAGCATGACAGGGTCGCCTTCAGACTGACTTTTGGCGTTGAGTATCCCTGCCACACCTTCACCCCCTAGGCCTTGGGTGTCAGGGAGTAAGTGGCTACTGGCCTGTTAAAGGCTGTCCTGCCTTGCAGTAGTTATAAAGGAAAGTCTGATAACCAAGGCAAAAATGTCATGACCTTCAAATGTCATGACCTTCAACCTTCTCCTAAAGGTGGAAACTAACGATGTTAGTAATGATTCTCTCCAGATCTTGAGTCTGTTATACAATCAATTTAAGGAAATGTATTATTCCATTGTTATTTCATAGGAAAGAAAGTGCTGTGTTCTAGCTACATAATAGAAGAACTAAATAGTGCATTATCATGATGGCTTAAAGTCCCTTGATTTGAACTAATAAAGCAATTATACCAACAAAAAGAACATTGTAACATTGCAAAGCCTTTGGAATTAAAAGGTATAAAACAGCAAATAAGTTGAATTTTATGTGTGTGTGATTCTCAAGCATTTTCTTCCCCTCTCAAAATGGCCGCATCACTGGTAACACCACCAGTAGAGTTGGGTCATTCATGAATACTTCTGCCATGTATATTAGATGGAACCAGCCAGTGTTGTCTCTATGTTAAGCTGTGTGAACCTATACTTCCTGTATTTGTAACTCCTTACACTCACCTAATACTTCTGTAGATAGCATAGTGACATGTAAAACATGATAGTAATGCTGTGGAGGCAAGCAAAAGAGTATTCCAAGGCTGGTTTTACATAAAGATGTATGACTTTGCATTATTCCCATCTCAGGACTGCTTTAACTCCAGCTCTGTCCTGTATTCCCACCTATGGCTGGATAAGGTTTTCTGCTTGTACCCAATGTACTGTTTTCACTTTCATGACATGACACATGAAGTATAGTAGTAGGTGTATTTGTGGCACCTTTGAATCATGGTGTACATTTTTTGTGCTATTGATAATTGCTATACCCTTTATAGTATATCCCCATTATGTAGTTAATTTTTTTTAAAGGATTTTATTTTTTTGACAGAGGGAGAAAGAGCATGAACACAAGCAGGAGGAGCGGGAGAGGGAGAAGCAGGCTTCCTGCTAAGCAGGGAGCCCGATGCAGGGCTCAATCCCAGGACAATGGGATCATGACCAGAGCTGAAGGCAGATGGCGCCCCTATGTAGTTAATTTTTTAAATAACTACTAGAGATAACAGTTTTCTACACCCACCCGCACCCCACCATGCACAGATTGTATCATGAGGTCTGCTACATGTCAGAGCCTTTGACCTCACCACCGTGCCCTCTGCATCCCCTTGCTCTATAAAATCTGGGGACTAAGGTCTGTACTTTATGGAGAATGGTTGTGTGGATGCCTGGATTGTTCTCCATCTGATCCCCTGTCAGTGAGTTACCCTAAATAAAATTGTAAACTGTATGGAGTTGCTTGCTTTGTTTTCTGGTTTCAGAGTACCTTCTCAGCTGGCAGGGTAATTTACTGTCTCTCCTCTAACACCATGTGTGGAGTTGGGCCTGTGGTTCATGAGTCGATAGACACAAGTGGTGCAGTATGGTATCCACTGGTATTTCCAAATCCTGTTCCAACTGGAGAATCTATCCATTCAGTAAAATTGTATTGAACGCTAATATATTATTCAGTGTGTTGGATGCTGAGGATATAACAGGGAGCATAGTCTGAGCCCTCAAGAAGTTTCCAGATTAGTGGGCAGTCAGGCAAGTAAACAGTCACTTTAGAGTGAGCTAGGTGCCTCGGGTACTGAGAAACACACAGGAGGAACAGCTGAGAGCTTCCGGGAGGGATCAGGCAAGGCTTCTGACTCAGAAATGAGGTGACTGGTAGCACCATTTTTAGAGTAAAAAAAAAAGCTGAAGGTATCTTGCTTGAGAGCCAGTAGAATGGTGGAGTGCCCACAGGACATCAAAGTGAATAAGTCTAGGTCTCAGGAGAGTGTTCAGGACTCTCATCATCCGAACATTGATACTTTAAGCCATAAGAGCCACTGAGAATAGAAGAGTGAAGAGAAGGTCTAAGCTAGAACTGTGAGAAACATTGATATTTAAAGGACTGAAGCCAAGAATTACACTGGAGGGTAAGCAGGAGCAGCCAATGAGATAGTTAGGTTAGAGCTCTGGAAAAGTGTCATGAAATCCAGTTGCTAAGGATCTTTCATGAAGGAGTGGTCAAACAGTGTCAAATGCTAAAAAAATTAAGAAAGGACTTGAAAGGATTTGTTAAATTTGATAACAATTGCAATATTGGTGGTCTTAGCAAGAGGACTTCTAGAGATGTTATGGATTAAATTATGTCCCAAGCTTCATACCTTGAAGTCCTAACACCCACTGTGAATATATTTAGAGAATAGGACCTTTAAGGGAATAATTAAGATTAAGTGAGACCATAAGACTGGGGACCTGATCCAAAAGCACTGTTCTTATAAAAGAGCAAGAGATAACAGAGTGCTCTGTGTGGGCATAGAGGAAAGGCCAAGTGAGAGCTCAGAAGGCGGCTGTTTACAAGCAGGAGGAGTCCTCTTACCAGAAATCAATCTACCGGCACTTTGATGTGGAACTTTTAGTCTCCAGAACTATGAGAAAATACATTTCTGTTGTTTAGGCACCCTTCTGTGGCATTTTCTTATGGAAGTCCAAGTGTACTAATCTAAGAGATATATCCAAGAGCGTGATGGGTAAGGAAAAAAAAAAGTATGTAAAGAGAGTAAATACAGTTGACCTTTGAACACAGAGGTTAGGGTGTCAGCTCCCTGTGCAAAAATCTGAGTATATCTTGATTACCCCCAAACTGTTGACTGGAAGCCTTAACAGGTAACATAATTGATAAACACATATTTTGTATGTTGTATGTATTATATACTGTATTCTTACAATAAAGTAAGTTAAAGAAAAAGTGGTAAGAAAATCATAAGGGAAAATACATTTACTGTATTTATTGAAAAAAATCTGCATATAAGTTGAGCCACAGAATTCAAACCCATGCTGTCAAGGGTCAACTGTATAGGTAATTCTTTCAAGAAACTGCTCAAGCAGTGACTTCCAACTGAGGCTGTTTCCATACATTTTATTTATCGTATTATTAAGCCATTTTATTGAGATAAGATTGGTATACAACTTGATGAGTTTGGAGATAAGTATATACCTTGAAAATATTCCCCACAATCTATGTCATAAACCTTCGGGCACCTGGGTGGCTCAGTGGGTTAAAGCCTCTGCCTTTGGCTCAGGTCATGATCCCAGGGTCCTGGGATCGAGGCCCACATCGGGCTCTCTGCTCAGCAGGGAGCCTGCTTCCTCCTCTCTCCTCTCTCTCTGCCTATTTGTAATCTCTCTCTCTGTGTCAAATGAATAAAATAAAATCTTAAAAAAAAAAAAAAACCTTCAAACGTTTGTTCCTGCGTACACACGCACTCTGTCTCTCATTCCCTCCCTCCCTCTCTCTCTCTACGTATATAACTCTGTCTCTATATTTATATATATGTAAAACTCTCTCTCTCTCTATATATATAAAACTACATATATAGAGAAAACATAAGATCTTCATAAAATATTAAGTATAAGACATAGTATTATTAGTTGTTGGCACTATGCTGTAAAGTCAATTTCTAGGACTTATTTATCTTATATAAGTAAAACGTTTTACTTTTTGACTAATACCTTCCCGTTTCCCCTCACCTTAGCCCTTGGGAACCACCATTCTACTCTCTTGTTTCTATGGGTTTGACTATTTGAGAGTTATGTGGCGTCATGTAGTATTTATCCTCTGTGTATGGCTTATTTCAGTGAGCATAAAGTCCTCTTCTTTCATCTGTGTTGTCACAAACTGTAGGATTCCCCTGTCTTTTATGGCTAAATAATGCTACATTGTGTTTACCCATTTATCTGTTGATGGGCATTTTCGTTTTCTGCATGTCTTGGCTATTGTGAGTCATGCTGCAGTGAACATGGGAGTGCAGTATCTCTTTAAGATCCCGATTCTAATACCTTTGGATATATATTTAGACTTGGGATTAGTAAAAAAAAGTAATTCTATTTTTAAGTTTTTGAGGAGCTGCCATACTGTTTTTGGTAGCAACTTCATTCATTTACATTGCCACCAACAGTGTGCAAAGTTCTCTTTTCATCACATCCTCACCAACATTTATTATCTTTTTTTGTAATAGCTATCCTAACAAGTATGAGATATCTTATTGTGCTTTTGATTTGCATTTTATTTCCCTCATCTGTGATTTTTTTTATGTACTTATGGTTATTCTTTGCAGAAATGTCTATTCCTTTGTCTCTTTTTAAAATCAGCTTGTTTTCTTGCTGTTGAGTTGTGGGAGTTCTTTATATATTTTGTATATCAGCCCTTTATCAGAGATACGGCTTGTAAATATTTTCTCCCATTCCATAGGTTGCCTTTTCATTCTGATTGTTCCTTTGCTGTGCAAAAGCTTTCTTAGTTTGATGTCTTGGTGTCATATCCAAGACCTCAGTGTTAAGACTAATGTCAAGAGGCTTTTTCCTATATTTTCTTATAGGAGTTTTATAGCTTCAGGTCTTAGCATTATCTATCTATTTATTATTATTACTATTATTATTTTTTTTATTACTATTATTTTTTTAAGTAAACTCTATGCCCAGCGTGGAGCTTGAACTCATGACCCTGAGATCACATGTCACACGCTCTACCAGCTGAGTCAGCCAGGTGCCCCTTAGGTCTTAACATTTGAATATTTACTCCATTTTGAGTTGATTTTTGTATGGTGGAAGATAAGGGTCCAGTTTTATTCCTTTGTATGTAGATATTTTTGGATGCACAGCATAGACCCCCAGAAGTAAGATTTAGTTCCTAAAATAAATAGGGCCAAGGTTCAAAAGCCCTGCTGTAGGAATGTCTAGCTGGCTCAGTGGGTAGAACATGCCATGCTTGATCTTGGGGTTGTAAATTTGAGCCCCACATTGGATGTAGAGATTATTTTAAAAATAAAATCTTTAAGGGGCTCCTGGGTGGCTCAGTCAGTTGAGTGTTTGACGCTTGGTTTCTGCTCAGGTCATGATCTTGTGACTCGTGGGACTGAGCATGACACCGAGCTCCATGCTCGGTGCGGAGTCTACTTAAGGTTTCTACCTCCTTGTGCCCCTCCCATTGAAGAGGAAAATTATCCTGAGCAGGCCCAGGCCAGGAGTCCCCGGAAGATGGAGTTACTAACAATAATCTAGAGATAACCAGAAGCCTTACTGGGAGCAAGAGATAACCAGCAGTTTCTGCTTCTTTAATCAGGCTTCCCGCCACAGGCTCCTTGCACTACTGTTCCTGCCTAAAGCAGTCCCTGCTCTCCCAGTTTAAACCCATCTACCAGCAGTCATCATAGCCCTTGAAACCTGACTGCCTGCAGTGCCCTATAAAAGCCCTATAACCCTGTTCCCCAGGTCCCAGAACTTTGAGTATGAGGTCATCCAGGTTCACTGGCGTAAAATAAATCCAAGATCTCCTACTTCTCGGAGTGTCACTTGGTCTCATGCCGGTCTGATTATTTTCTGCAACACCCTGACTCATTCCCCGCAACGCCGCAAAATAAATGAATCTTAAAAAAAAAAAAAACAAAAAATCCAAAAACAAAAAAAACCAAAAAACACCAAACACCCAAAACAAAATAAAACAAAATCCCTGCTGTAAAGGAAAGAGCTAGACAGATACGGGATCAAGGGAGGATTTTTTTTTTTTAATGGATGAGAGATCCTTGAGGTTATTAGTTGCTTTTGGGCAGGGAAATGGACCTCTTTAGATGAAGTAAAAGGTTGTGAAAATTGGTAGACTTTCTTGGAGGGTAATTTGGTAGTATATGTGAAAATTAAAATATGTAATTCCACTACTAATGGGCTATTCTTTTGAAATATGCAGACATGTACACTATGATATTTACTCATAGATTTTCATTACAGTGTTTGTGGGAAGGTGAAAGATTTTGGAACCAATTTCAATGTGTGTATTTTCAGGACACTAGCAGGGTGTCCTACGATTTAACTTAAATCTGATACTAAATACCTGGAAAGACATATCAGATTCCACAGGTTAGGGGCTCAGTCCTACAAGATTACCCCACCCCTCTTCAAATGCCACCCAAAAGCCCAGGTTATCACCTATGCTTCTGACAGACAGACTGTAGGCTGGAGGTTCCAATGCCCCCTGCTTTGGGTTTGATTAATTTGCTTAGAGCAGCTCTGAGAACACACAGAAACATTTTACTTACTAGATTATTGGTTTATTATAAAAGAATGTAACTCAAGACCAGCCAGATGGAACAGATTCTTAGGGCAAAGTATGTGGGAAGGGGTGAGGAGCTTCTATGCCCTGTTCAGCTGTGCCACTCTTCCAGGACTTCCATTTGTTTAACCTTCTGGAAACTCTCCAAACATATTAGAGGCTCCACATTACATGGGCATAATTGGTTAGATCATTGCCCATTGGTGATTCATTTGCCCTCTGGCCCTTCTACCCTCCCCTGAAATCAGGGGGTTGGGACTGAAAAATTCCTGATGCAGTACATGGTTGGTACCCCTGGCAACCAGTCCCCATCCTTAGGTGTTTTCTAAAATTCACCTTATAAACACAATCCAGTTGTGGCAGAAAGGGGCTTGTTGTGAGTAACAAAACACCCATTTTGCCTTTATGGCTCTGAAGTGATTTCAGGACTGGGGACAGGTCACCAAATAGTAAAAAAAAAAAAAAAAAAAAGATGCTCCCATTGCTCTCTTCAGTCATGAAATTCCAAGTGTTTTGGGGAGATGTGAACCAGAAACTGTGGATGAAGATCAAACGTATATCAGAAATATATTTTAGACATCTGAATGACCATGTAGGGGGCTAAGGGCAGGCTGCCCCAAGTGGGTCACTTTAACATCAATGTTATTTTGAGTTAAAAGCAACCAAAACCCAGCAGATTCAGGAAAAGCTCTTTACCTTCCCCTCTAGTGCCTGCCTGTACCAGGAAGGGTGCTATTAACAGTTTCCTCTTTATCTACTTTTGTATAATAGGGCAGCCTTTGTTTTCCAAACATCTCTCCCCTCCCTGCTAATGTCTCCCTACTCCTCTCTTTAGCTCTTAAAAGTGTCTTATCGCTTCACTGTCTTTGAAATTTCATATGTAGGAAACTATATTTGATTTTCTCTTGTAATTCTGTCTAATGTCAGTTCGAGTCTTAGTCCAGCTAGAAGGACCTTGAAGGGCAAGGAACATTCTCCCTCCACAACAACCAAATACATACGTATTTCTCATAAATCACCATTCCACAGAAGGATAAATAAGAAATAACTGAATCGTACAAAGAAGAATAGTTAAACGATTAAATAGTACATTCCACCAAGTTTTGTGGCCACTTAAAGCTTGTAGTAAGCAGTAAGACTGCCAAGATATAGTAAATGAGATGAAGTCATAGAATAGTATTCATAGTATTATTCATACTAATTTAAAACTAATGTAAAACTAATTTCGAAAACTGGTAATGTATTTTTTAAAAGATCTTGAAGGCTCTATAAAACAATTTTAAGTAGATTTTCCTTTCACTTTTTACTCTTTAATGGCTCTGAATTGGGCAATTTTTATGATCATGTATTACTTTTAAAATTTTACTAAAACAACAAAAATTTTTAAGAAGGCTCCATGTCCAACATGGGGGTTGAACTCACAACCGTGGGATCAAGAGTCGCATGCGCTACTGACTGCGCCAGGCAGGTGTCCCTACTTTTATAATTTCAAAACAGTTTTTAAATGCCCGTGGCAACAGAGCAGTCCAAAGAATCTGCAGACAGGAGTGCGATGGGATAATGAAAGGAGGAGAATCCTTGAGGAAGCAGGAACAGATAATGACGACAGCCTAAGTAGCAGCAGGAGCAACTAATGTTCTTTAGCAATTGAAATTTTCCAAACTGTGTTTTAGATGTTTTACAACTATCGAGTCACTTAATTCTTGATGATTCTATGAGGCAAATATTACCTCTCAAGGAAATGGCAGCACAGAGAGGTCAGGCAACTTGCACAATCTGATAGCTCACAAATGGTGCAGCTGGTCTTCAAAACCAGGCAGTGTGGATGCAGAGCCAGTGCTCTTACTCTGCCCTCCACTGCTGGCTGAGAACTGGGGTCTAGGGCACAGGTGGAGACTGGCCGCACAGGAAGAGAAACCTGATTAAACCATTGTGTTAGTTTTCCATTGCTGCCTAGAAATTACCACAAACTTAACGGCTTAACACAAACATTTACTGTCTTACAGTTCTGTAGATCCTAAGTCTGGGCAGGCTCAATTGGGTTTTCTACTTAGTGTCCCACAAGACCCAAATCAGTATGTCAGCAGGGTTGGGCTCCTATCTGGAGGCTCTGGGTAAAGATTCTGCATCCAAGGTCATTGAGGTTTGCAAAATTAAGTTCGCTTTGGTGGTAGGTCAGAGTTCCCTCCCCGTTTCCTTGCTGGCATTGGTCAGGGGCCTCTAATTCAGGTTTGCTATAGTAATTAGAGTCTGCTGCATTCCTTACCTTGTAGCCCTGTCATCCTTAAGTCAGCAATGGCACAAGGGATGTTTCATAGGCCTAGAATCTGATTTCCTCTATTGCTCCCAACCAGAGAAAACTCTGGTTCTTCCAATTTCATTAGGAACATCCAATTTCCCTTTTCTTGTGCTTGTAAAATAATCTAATCACGAAAGTAAAATTCATCATATTAACTGTCCTGGAGATTAGCAGGAAATCTTGGGGCCATTTTAGAATTCTGTCTACGACAACTGTAATGACTGATTTGTAGGATGTCTTGGTGAATGGAGGTCTGAGGTCTTGTAATGCCTTCCTGGATAGAAATGGAAAATGCTCCACTTGAGATGTTTAAGAATGAAGGTTTGAGTAGGTGACTAACAAACATTTCGTTTGCTAGTCAGCTCTATGGGCTCAGTAGTTTGGAGATGATGAATTTGTGGAGATGCCTATCTGTATGGCTGTGTGATTTTTCTTTTAAAGATTTTATTTATTTTTTAGAGAGAGAGAGAGCACACATAAGTGGGGGAAAGGGCAAAGAGAAAGGGAGAGAGAATCCTAAGCAGATTCCATGTCAAGCATGGACCCCAATGCGGGGCTTGATCTCATGACCCTGAGACCATGATGTAAGCAGAAACCAAAAGTCGGTTGCATAATTGACTGCGCCACCAAAGCACCCTGTGATTTTTCTCTAGTGTCTGGTTATAGATGCAGAAGAGGTCTGAGGTTTTTCTGAGAAAGCAGGGCAAAAGGACCACAGATCAAGAGAGATGAGAGGTTTAAGTAATGGAACTCTGAGATCAGGCCAGAAACAAAAGATAGAGAAAACCAGAGTGAGGGAGTAGGGATAATAGTTACCTTGTAAGGGTTGGACGAGATGGTCAGATTTCCAGTTATAGCAGGAAGTGGAGGAAGCCTCTATTAAGAGGCTAAAGATACAGAGAAGTGTTTCTCCGAGTGTGGTTCTCAGACCAACGTTAGCATCATTTGGAGACTTGTTAGGAAAATTCCCAGGTTCACCAACTTACTGAATTAGAAACTCTGGAAGTCTGGGAGCACAGGAATCTGTGTTTTAACAAGCACTGTAGTTGATATTTATGCCCCAAAGATTTGATAATCATTGATGTGTACTCCTACACTGATGAGTAGGAGATGGGTCCATTGTGGGACTGGAATGGCTGTTCTTTAAAGACGGGAGAATTCAACCCCCAGGGAAAGATGACAGAAATGGGAGAAGAGTTACTGGGGCCCACCCTGAAAACAGGAACAGCCCTTGCTGATCAGGGAGGGACACCTGTGAGGATGATCTCTATATGGTTCAGTCAAGATCAAGACTTACTCTCCCTTAGCTACAGGCACCACACTGATGGCTGTGGCACAAAGATAGAGGAGTACAGGTGGGCTGTGTTTAACCAATAGGAAAATGAAGGAACTGAGGGATGTATTTTGGGATGTGGGTCGCTGACCCCATATAATAATTCCTCTATATTAAGAAAATTAAAAATTTTCTGAGTCAGCCAGAAAAATCTTGGGACTCAGGCAGTAAGATGCAAGCAAGTGAAATACAGTGTAGCCACACAAGATTTTTCATTGCTTTTATAGGAACCTCTTCTCGTCAATTAACAAACCATCTCAGGTGATTACAAACACGTACTGTTTGGTGCAGCAATGGTAAATGTACTTAAAATAATTTATTTTATGCTGTTAAAAACAACCTAATGTTCATATGAGTATTTATGGCATTTGTGTAAAGAAAAAAAAGCCTATATTTATTGTGATATATAAAATATTTCTGGAAGACCAAATAAGAACCTGGTAAAATTGGTAACCACTGGGGAAGGGATATGAGTAGCTAGGGGAGAAAGGAAGAAGGAAGAATTTTCATGATTAAACCTTGTGTACCTTTTAAGTTTGGAGCACATGCATGTATTATTCAGAAATAAAAAATAAATACATTTAAAAAATAAATAACGAACTTTTATTACCCTTGACAACAGAGAAAAGTCAGACCTGACGTCTCTGGGAACTAAGTAGCGCCCTGGGGAGGGGAGGCTGCAGCAGCACCTGGAGCTTCCTCAGAGACTCATTCCCTCGGTCCGGCCACCCTGGCAGAGGCCGCTCGAAGGAATCACAAACTGTAGGGATCAGCGGGAGGACAACACTGAACAAAGCTCTCCTGCCTGACATCAGCCGCTGTCCAGAGCTAGCGCCCGGGAAAGTACAACTCACCCTCCTGGGGTCACATCTTTGCTGGAAGGCAGGTAAGAATTCACACGCGTGACACCAAATACCCTGCTCTCTAGGCAGCTCTCTCCTAGTCCTCCCGGATTCCACATCCTCTGGTCTTTGGCCACAGTGTCTGATTTGGGAGAAGAGAATGTTGCACAAGTCAAGTTGTTGTCAGTCTGAGTCTGAACTCTCATTTGACTTGGAAGACTTATGCTTTCGTTTCTTCTTCTTCTTCTTTTCTTTCTTCCTTTTCTTATGCTTTTCTTTCTTCTTCTTTTTCTTGTGTTTCTCTTTACTTGCTGAGGAACTGGAGCTGCTCCCATCCTCATCGGAGGTAGAATCCTCTAGTAATTGTTTCAACTGCTGTATTCTAAACAT
Source organism: Ailurus styani (assembly GCA_002007465.1). NCBI lineage: Eukaryota > Metazoa > Chordata > Mammalia > Carnivora > Ailuridae > Ailurus > Ailurus styani. Next base: position 1,373,296 of record LNAC01000214.1, on the reverse strand, counting down.
AGAAGATTAACCAAAGAACCATATTTAACTCGAAAAAAAAATAAAAATGATATAAGAGCAGCAGTGAGGGTAAAAAATATCAGGAATAACCACCTTCCTGAAGACAGTACTAATTTTTGTTTCTGCATGTTTTCCCCATTCTTGTCCACACCCGTGCCTCTTTGACAGGACTGTACTCAGTGTACAACATTCTGTATTCTTTTCACTGTCCTAAATATTTCTGCACGTTTTTCCAGTCCTTGCTACATAACTTTGAACAGATGCCTCCTTTCCTTCATCACCCCCCCCAACCACCCACAACCGCTTGAGTTCATACTAGGTAATCTACCGCCTTAACAATTAGAACTCCATGTAACCAGTTTGAGAAAAACAAACCCTCCTGTTTCTTCACCCTATCTTTATTCATATATAAGAACAATTTTTAACAATAGCTCACATCCTTAAAGGTAAACTAAGTTATCATCCATCAATCAGGGTGTGAGCAGGCAGGACCAAGCCCACTGCTTTAAGCTAACCCAAGTGGAATGAGGCTGGCCTGCCCATTCTCTATGCACTGGCCTTTCCTGTGATGACTCCTGCCTTCCAAATAGCTCACAATTGAAATACCATAGTTACCAAACCACTCATCTAATATTGGAACTGGTGTTTCCAACTTTATATAATTTTAGACTTTAAGAGGGTATCGTTATCACCAGGACCATCTCACCTTACATCCTTTTCATGTCTTTTATTCTCTCGTATGATGTCGTACATGGGATCTTCATGTGCCTTGAGGATGAGAAAAGGTGAAGGTTGTGTTAGGCTCCATGGACTATCAGTTAAATAAAAATTAAATCCATATTTCACTGAAACCAGATTTTTTTTCCCTGTTTGGTGAAATTTTATATTTAACATGTTCTAATCTTTGCTAAGGGTAGCCATCACTTCAAACTCATGGAAGCTACAAAAAAAGGATTTTCCAATTATACAAATACATTCTGAATAGCCTTTTTAAGGATATCAAACATGGCAGAATCATTAAATATTACTCAAGTTTAGAAATATTGAGGTAATTCTCTTTGTTCTATGTGGACAGATGATCAAGAGTTATTAAAACAAACCAAGTTGGAAAATAGTATGTAAGAATGACTCATGTATAGGTGCACAAAAACATATGTACGTGCCCGGAAAAAGTGTGCAGGTATCCTCATCAAGGTACATAATGCATATTTGCTCTGGAGAGAGGCAATATTGGACTTAAAATATCAATTGTGAAAAGCTTACTGTAACATGTCGATTTTGTTAAAATAAAGCAAATGTATTCTCCAAATATTTGTATCATTTAAAAGTACTTAAAATATGACTACACATAGACTGAATTTTATGGCATGTGAATTATCTTTTAAAAATGTTTAGTAAAAATTTTACATATCAAAGATAAAAAGTTAAAAATATCTGTATTCTTACTAGCCAGAAATATCTACTGCTAACATCTTAGTGTGGTTCTTCCACTCATTATTCATAATTTATAAAAAATTATAATATTATATATAATTCTGTTTTTTCACTTATGTTTTCATGAACATTTTCCTATGAAACTACACATTCTTCCAAAACATAATTATTAAAAGTTATATGACTTCTATGTTACAGTACTTATGTTGGTATGCTAGGCATTGAAATTGTTTCCTATTCTCTTTAGTCTATTTTTCAGTCACAGATATAATTCTGAATAATTCCCTATATATTCATAAAAACTTGTATATTCTGATTTTTGTTAAGAGTCTTAGGATCTATTCTTAGAATTTAGGTTTCTGAATAAAAAATAAATGATTTCGTTCATTTTTTTGAGAATTATCACCAATTTATCTATAAATTGGACACTGTAAAATTGCCATTTCAAGTACCACTGATTTATCCAGAATATTTTCTCCAAAGTCTTAAAATGAAAGTACAATTTTTAAAATGTCTCAGAGTCCTGGCAAATGTTTGTGGACCCCGGTTTGATGAATGGTGGTAATGCCAATCTCTCCGGTAACAGCATAGTTAAGCTGACTGAAACAGTGACTGACGGTGAGTTAACAACCCTGGGAGGGGACTGTGAAAATAAAGTGGGGAAAGGACATCTGTTTTACTGTCATGCAAAGAGAATATATCATTTATACATACATATCTAGTTTATAATAGATATTTAATCTTTACCCAAAGACTGGGAACTAGAACGTTGATTTTAGTTATGAAACAAGATTTTTTTAATATAAGTAGAAAGTCATTGAATATATAACAATGACTTTCAGAAAAAGAAATCAGTGTTCCCCAGGCATAAGGAAATAACACTTTAATAAAAGTTAATTTTTTGCTAATGAGCTAATCTGTCACACAAATTCAGTTTAACAGAGTTAATACCAGATACTTTGGCCAAAAGGCCCTGGGAATGTGTTTCATGTTAACCTCCATTTCACTGGTTAATGCTTGAGTCACTGACATTCACCACCTCTGGCAAATGCAAATTGAAACTCTGGGTTTTACTTACTACTCTGAACTGTTCTAACTTTTGGTTGCCTTTGATAAAGAAAGGGCATTCTTTGTCGCCTGTTCGGTGACCATACCGTTTACAACGCCAACCTAAAAACAAAGAAAAGGGATATATTTCTGTAAGATGATGTAGTTTTACTTAATCAAGATAAAGTATCAGATCATACTAAGAGTAAAGATACTCTTCATTAGATTTCAATTTCCAAAGCAAATGCAATTAGTGTAAGATACCAGAAAACATAAATCAATTGCTTCCTTAAGCATCCTTCAATCTTGGGTTTTACAAATAAGCCAAGTCGTTACTAAGCAATCCTGTGCAAAAACCAAAGTGTGATATATATTTTTTTAAATAGTGTGTTATGGCTTGAACTATGTTGTCCCCTCTATCCCGTCCCCCCATTATGTTGAATGTCCTAACCCCTTGTACTTCAGAATGTGACCTCATTGTGACATAGGATCTTTGGAGAGGCCTGGGACAGACTCTTCACTCACAGTCCTCAGAAGGAACCAACCCTGCTCACATCCTGATTTCAGAATGATAACCTCCAGAACTGTGAAACAATACACTTCTGTTGTTTAAGTCACCTGTAAGTGTCTCCATAAATGAAAAAGGTGAAAAAACAAATAGAAAACAATTTGGAAGAAATAAAAACATTAAGGAGAAGAAAAAATTAACATCCTTAGAGAACATTTTGCAACAATTAAAGAATTAAAAAGTCACAGAAGAAAGAAGAGCTTTTGGAATTGAAATAAAAAACTTAATTGAAGGATTGGAAGCTATGTTGATGAAATAGCCTAGAGAGCAGAAAAGAAAACAGGAGAGAAAAGATCAGAAATTAGAAAATTAATTTAAGAAGTCCTTCATCTGAATAATAGAACTGCAAACATAGAGGGGAGGAAATAATCAATGAAACAATTTACAAAATTTCAGAACACTGGGAATAAGATGATCTTATAAACTTCTAGAAAGGAAGAAAAAAAACAAAAGACAACAACAAAGCAGTTTACATCAAAGCATCCAGGATCTTAAATGCTTTGGACTTGTCAACAGCAATTCTACAAATGAGAAGGCAATGGAGCAAGGCCTTCAAAATTCTGAAGAAGTTTGTTTTTAACAGAATTCTAACTAAATAGCAAACTAAAAATATAAAGTAGAGATGTTTCCAGAAAAATACAGTCTTGAAAATTTTATCTTCCATAAACCCATTTCTCAGCTACTGGAGAATGTGCACTACCACAGCAAGAGAATATAACAAAAAAGACCCAAAATATGGCAAATAGGAGATCGCACACAAGAGGGACGTTAAGGGAAACTGAAGAGTGAATGGTAAAGGATGGTCCCTAGGTGATAGCACAGGGAACAAATCTCTTCAGGAGGAAATAAACTAATAGAATACCTCAAGCATCTGAAGGAAATGAATTAGAAATCAGCACACAGAAAAAAGGGAAACCAAGAACAACAAAAAGACAACTATTAATTGCAGGGCAAACAAAACATTATGCAGGATGTATGACAGGAAATATAATGGTTTAGTACATGATCCAATTCTGAAAATAATCATAATTAAATATACATAAAAGATTTAACTAAATTATGATAACGTATTGGGAAAATGGGAGATAGAAAGAGTACATATGGGGGGGGTATAGGCACATAAAAAGAGCTGAAAATCTTCTAGAGGAAGAAGTCAACAGATAATGAAGAAACCTGAAAACCCAAGAGGCAGGAATACAACCCTGTTACTTAGATACACGGAGATAAACTTCAAAATATTTTTTTAAAGTTTTATTTTAGTAATCTCTATAGCCCATGTGGGGCTCAAACTCATGACCCTAAGATCAAGAGTTGCATACTCCTCTAACTGAGCCAGCCAGGCGCCCCCCAAAATAATATTCTTAAGAGAGGTTTACATGGTTCCTTTAGGGTGAGGCGAATGGGGGAAAGGGACTAGAAGCTACTATTTTAACTATGTGCATGAAAAATCTTTGTACAAATGTCTAAAAGGCAGCAGTACCCTTTTTGAGAAACTAAATACCACGTCAGCTGCATGAAGGTGTTGCAGTCCTGGTGGGGTGGGGGTGTGCATGCACAGCACATCTGTTCTGGACTTATCCTCTGGGCCCATAGCTCCTCTCAGATTACATGGATGAAAACGTTAACACCACTGATGTGGCGGTGGGGAGGTGAATGACGAGGCAAGACCCAAAGGGACCTTGTAGCCTGATGGCATTTTTACAGTGGAATATCCTTTTCGTTATTACCGGAGAGTTACTACTCTCGTTATTACTACGGAATATTACCGAAGAGTGAACTCCAAAGGCAGCTATGGTCCTGTGGACGACCACTGCCCTTGGAGTCAGAAGCCCTGGAGTTAAAGCTCTCCTCTATTTCTTATCTCGGACTACTAACTAACACATACACAGGTTGGCTTCCCTAACAATAAAACAGAGATTATGCCTTGTCTTAACAGGGCTGCAGTGTGAACAAATTAAAAAAAAAAAGAAGTAAACACGCTTTGTAAATCGTGGTGTTTAACATGCGTGTATGGAGGAGTGTTACTTGCAACTCTCCCGTGCTCACACTGCATAACTTTGACTTCTTTCCCCAGTGGCATCCAAAGTCCTTTTGTTGGTGCGTGAGCCAGAAATTCCCTGGCATGTTCGTTGCCTGGTACATCTGGTATACAGTCTTCTGGCTTAGTCTCATCTTCCTAAAAAAGGAAACAGCGTGTACACAACATGGCAAAAAAGCATGGGAGTTCTCTCCCACCTGCTTCAGACCACAGCATTGCCTGGCTTTCTCATGGCTGGACATGCCCATGTCATCCTAAGTCACCCTCTCAAGTACCAGAAAGACAGACAAATTATACCTGACAGAAAAACCAGAAATAAGTGTACCAGAAGAACTACATCATGAAAATGATATAGCTACTCTTAGAGAAATATTACTGGTATTGTTCCTTTAGGAATGATTTGTGAGCTCCAAATCCTGATTCTAGATCACAAAAATTAGATTCAGATCACAAACTTTTCTGCTACCTTAAAAGCATTGTGGAATGAAGCAAAGTATAGAATTAAACAAGATGTCCTGAAATAATAAAAATAACATGTTAAATTAAAAACGATTATTATCCCTTGGAAACCACTGTCATGTTTTACAATCTCACACCTGCTGTATTTATGAAGTGTGCTTTTACCACCAAATAACTTCATTACACAATTAAGGTTTTTTTTTGTTTTGTTTTTTTAAAACCATCTGATTGTTTTCAGTTCCCATGAATATTAAATTTATAATGAAAGAAGGTTTTGTAACAATCTTTTCTTTTCTCTGAACGTGAGCAAGTAGAAAGCTGTTCTGGCCTCCACCGAGGCCTCTAGGTCTCCCTCCCACAGAGACTGGACTCTAGGGCCAGGTGCTGCTGGGGGTGGGGGGTGTAGGGGGGTGTCCTGCACCAGGGGCTGGACGAGAGGACCTTCCAGTCTCCTCAGAGACTACTGATCTCTGAGCTGATGATGATACTGAGGAATCCAGCAGCAAGTTAGAGAAGGAACACAACTGTGAGAAGTTTGAGCCACAGCAAGAGACAGAGGGAGGGAGAAGGGGACTGATTGCTGAGGAATACGTGGGCCTGCCACCATTTCTTAGGGAACAGACACACAGCTGATTACATTTCTACAAAGGCACAGGCTAGACACGGAAAGCCCAAAGTGTACGAACTGACTGGCATCTGCAGGGAAAAGCAGGGTTACCATAAAAGGACATTCAAAACCCTATGCAACAGGTTTTCATAACAAGTTACTGACTCTGAGCACTGAGTCAAATATGTCTAAGAGGATAACCAAAGGCACAAAGTTCACACTGACCTTGATAAGTCCAGGAGGAGGTTTTTCATAACTAGAAAGGAAGAGAAAAAAACATCATCAATCATGTTAACAGGAATGTAACACATTTTAGTGAGCAAAAAGCAATTGCAGGCCAAAATAAAAAGGGTATTTTTAGTAAAACCTTAAAAGTATGTTATATCTAAAAGCAGTTAATAAAATATGCCCAGCAGTCAGAGATCCCATATAAATAAACTGATGCTACACCACATCCTGTAGAGATCTAGAGCTGAAATTCACTGAGATAATAACTAGGTGTCTATGCACAGGGACTTCACTGTTGAAGAAGAGAAAGCAAGAGACTGCAGGGGAAATGTGAAGGAAGAAGACCTGTGAGCTAATCATGGTTCCAAACTGTCACAGCTGTCAGGTTATTTACCTAGCATAACATCTACTTACTCAACACTCAAGAGGCACATGGTGGGGAAGGTTGAGATATTTTTTCTAACTTGGTTGGGGGCAGCACAGGGGCGGGGGGTGGGCATGAACAAAGTTGGAGGGAAGTGCCGTTTGCAGGGGAATGAAGTGGAGTTGATTTGTCCAAAAGGCTTCCTCTCTCATTTCCCTGCAGCTCCTAGTTCAAATCTTGCCCACCCACCCTGCCCACAGAGGAGCCATCTGCTCCTCATCTCTCTGATAGCCTCAGACCCCTGGATGGTGCCTAGGTGACAGGCAGCATTCAGTAAGAATGCTGCTAGATAGAGTAAGCAGATGTATGATGTGTGGGAATGTACTTTCCTTTTGAGCTCTCAGACCCTGCAAGGTTCCTAAGGGAACATACACATTATGCCTATGCTCCCAATTAATTTTCACTTTCCAACACTCTGCTGGAACTGCCCCTAAGGATTCTGGATTTTAAATCTGGAAAATCAGCACCAAATGCTCATTTACATATTAAAAATTATTTTTTAAAATTGAGCTATAATTCACATATAATACTATTACTTTTTGGTGTAATCATGCTCATTTTTAAGTACTGTCACACTACTGGGTATCAAACACACTGGACACCACCGTTCTCCCTCTACAAAAAAGAAGAAACTAAAAAATCAAGCAGGACAACTGAACATCTTAGGTCTTTTCAGTGCCTCTATAAAGAACATTTTATTGGGAGAGAGTATCTGGGCAATGAAGCTAATTTATTTATTATTTTTTTATTTTTTTAAAGATTTTTACTTTTTATTTATTTGACAGAGAGAGAGAGAGAGAGAGAGAGAGAGATCACAAGTAGGCGGAGAGGCAGGCAGAGAGAGAGAGGAGGAAGCAGGCTCCCTGCTCAGGGACTCGGGGCTCGATCCCAGGACCCTGAGATCATGACCTGAGCCAAAGGCAGATGCTTTAACCCACTGAGCCACCCAGGTGCTCAATGAGGCTGATTTAAAATTGTGTTTTGACTCCAAAAGCTTGGAAACGTGGGTGTTCCAAAATTGGTGCGCACAGGTGGTGATTTCAGAGATGATTAATTTTCTGAATTTTGTATTGTAAAAATGTGTTTTAGCACCAGAAAAATATTAATAAATGCTAAAATGGTAAATCTAATCAAATAGATATTGATTGGGGTGCCCGGGTGGCTCAGTCGGTTAAGTGGCTGACTTCGACTTGGGTCATGATCCCAGGATCCTGGGATAGAGCCCCCGCATCTCTGCTGAGCAGAGAGCCTGCTTCTCCCTCTCCCTCTGCCTGCTGCTCTGCCTACTTGTGCACTCTATCTTTCTGTCAAATAAATAAGTAAAAATCTTAGAAAAAAACCAAAACGAATAGATATTGATTATCCTAAAAGGAATGTAGGGCAATATCCAAAATAGTTTAATAAAAAAAAAAGCAGTAAAGAACAGTGTATATGGTGTGCTTCCATTTGTGTGTATGGGGGGAAGGACACTATATGTACGTAAGTATAAACACAGACATACCTCATTATGAATAGAGTACCTCTGGAAGGATACCTGAGGGAATGACCTTTATTTTTCACTTATACTTATTTATTTATATGCAAATACATCACCTCAAGTCTTTTCATTATAAAAGAAAAATGAAATTAATGGCATTTTCCTTATACCTATGTTGGTATAAGCCCAGACTAATTTCCTTTCGAAAGAAAAACCAAAGGTAATTTGAAATTAAGAAGGATAGAAGGGTCAAAAATATGATATCAGCAAGCTTATTTCTGCTATAGTTATATAGGCTGCATTTTTGATTTAAAGTTTCAATGTTATTTCTATAATTTTTTTAAAGAATTTGATCTCTACTCTAGCTATATCCAACTTGATATTTTCCTCCTTAAAAAAAAAATAAAGAACAGATACAATAGGGGAAATTAAACTTAATTCTCAGGAAATACTGAAGGTTCAACTTGAAAACTTACTCATTGCAGAAGTAACCAGTCAACAATTATGCCAGGCATAGTGCTAAGTATCAGAAGAGAGAACTAAGGGTATAGAAAACTTGCTTTTATCCAAAATCCCTGGGAAGAGTGAGGTGGTATACTCCCCAATCCATGGGTTTATTTCCCTTGAATAAAGGACCTCAAACTCATTATTAAATCACATTATTTTTGTTATTTGACTCTCTTTGTAACTGTGCAACTGCCTTGCTTTGGTTTTTTTGGAGTGGAGAACCCCCACATTCCAGTTGTGACATTTTCCAGTTCCAAATGAGTGAGTTCTGGGGGTGTTAAAAAGAAAACCATAGGCCCAAAATGGAGCCACTTAGGCCATGTCACCAAACTGGGCCTTAATATATACTCTAATTACAGTTTCAACGTCCCCTATAATTGTAGTCTTAACCGTCAGGACTTTTCTGATCAGTACCAATAAACGAATCTGTCACATGGGTCCCTTAATCCCTCCCGAAAAAGAAGAGGTAATCTGCATGACAGACTCCTTGCTCTTTCGCCTAATTGAAGGTGACCTTGCCTGCAACTATCCTTTCTTTTTCTTTTGCTAATAACTTCATTCATCCATCCTCCTTACAAAAATCTTCCATTTTGTACAACTCTTTAGAGCATTTCTCTACTCGCTAGATGGGATGCTGCTGGATTCATGAATCAATTAATAAAGCCAATTAGATCTTCAAATCTACTAGATTGAATTTTTGTTAACACAGGTAAAAAAATTTTTGGTTTGAATTCTGATTCATTCTCATTGCTGTGTATTTTGGACAAGTTCTTGAACCCCTCAGAGCCTCAATTTCCTCATTGGTGAATATATCACAGCAAACATCTCTTTCATCTCTGGAAAAGGCACTTCACAACGCTGGCTTCTGCTCCTTGGGTTGAAAGCAAGTCATTGCTCTCAGCAGCTTTATGAGGCAGCTCAGGACTGGAGCACTAGCATCACAAAGGCCAAGATGTGGACCAGCACAGAAGCCTGGCCATTCCAAGCCAGTCTTCACATCTTTTTACAGATCTGCAGCTATACAGGGATTTGCCAGCTGCTCCCAAATGGAGGTGAGCAGAGACCTGGTAGTGGTCTTACTGCCTTTCTAGACCATGGGACTCAGGAGACTCCTCTTCCATATCTGACTGTAGGGATCACTGCCTTCCCCCCCGCCCCCATGACATTAGAATTCAGCCAAGTCTATCCTCATTCTCTTGTGAGGCTCATAAAATATGCCTTATTATAGATATTAAACTATCATGTTAACATCCCAGAATAAGGAAGGCAGTCCAGGGACTCTTGGTGCCTTTTTTCTCCAATATCAGTTGCAACATTTTTCCTTATTGATTCCAACAACTGGAAACTACATCAATTAAGAGGTCGAATTGGGACAATCACCCAGATCTTGTGACATTTAGAGTCCTTTCACTGAGCTGCAACCCTGTTCTAAGTCAGCAATGCATTTCTTGTATTAGTAACTGTTCATGGGTTAAATTGTGTAAGGGCACACAGCCCAGAGCCCCTGTGCTCACTTGTACAGGACTGTTAGTACATGTTTAGCTGAATCCAGCAATTATTCTAGCACTATGTTTGCCACTAGAAAACAGAAGACTCCAGGAACACTTTAAATTCAGAGCTTGAGTACAGTATGATTTGGGTACAAATACTGTTGTAAATCCAGTTTCCCCTAAATTTTTCCCCCCACATTACTCATTTATCCACTTTTTATTAATTGCAATAAAATTTATATACCATACTTCCCTCTGTTTTGACAATACCTTCCCCAACCCAAAGCAAAATACTATGAGGCTAAAGGGAGGTAATAGCAAGGACAATGACCTCATGCCCTCTCTGAGGCAGGGGCTGGGTTGAGTGTGTGCAGATATTAAAAGCATACACGGTTGGTTGTTGATGCTGTGAACATCCATGTAGTGGCAGATAATTCTAAGGAGTTTGTAAGAGGGGAAATGTCAAGCTAGGAGTAAACATCTATCTGAGCCAGGACCTGACATTCACCAAGTTAATGCGAAACAGAGCTATAGGGTTTTTAATCACAGATTTTAGCAAGGATAAGCCTCCATCATCTGGTTTACAGACCAGGAATCACTTTGTTATAGCAGAAAACTTCCCCTGTCTCTGCTCAGTGGCACCCAGGCACCAGACTGGCTAGGCCCTCCTTATTTCCGGCTAGGGAATGAACTGAGAGAAACCCAGAAGCCTGAGAGACAGGAAACAAATTCTAAGGCTGTGTGTCTGTGTACTGAGTGTCTCAAGCTCTTAAAGGGATTTGTACCTCTTCTATAATGCAGAATACATAAGCATTTCAGTTCAGATCTGTGCCTTAACCTTGTAAACCTCCAGGGAAGGACTCATTTTAATACTTCAGAACGGCTGCAAATTATAAAGATTTTATTTATTTATTTAACACACAGAGAGAGAGATTACAAGCAGGCAGAGAGGAAGAAGCAGGCTCCCTGCTGAGCAGAGAGCCCGATGCGGGGCTCGATCCCAGGACCCAGAGATCATGACCTGAGCCGAAAGCAGAGGCTTTAACCCACTGAGCCACCCAGGCGCCCACGGCTGCAAATTATAGAGACACTTAATGATTTAATGTTTTCTTTATCCTGACCTTCTTCCTATGCACCAACTTTAAAGACCCTTCAGAACAGATTAACTATGGGAGGTTAGAGGGGTTAAGGAGAATTGATCAAGGGAAAAATGAATGTTTTTCCTTTGGCCCTTCTCTTAAGACGTGAAAGAAAACAACTTTAGTGGGTGTGATATTGAGACTTATAATAAGAAAAATATATTTGGTCTTCACTGTTCTGGCACGCAGTTCCTAAAACCTTGTAATTTCCTGTATAAAGGCCATAGGAGCATCTTTTCTTATAATACTTAGTTTTTTCCCAGTTCCTGAACTAGTCCAGAGCTATAAAGGTGAAAGGTTTGTTATTCATAACAAGCCCCTTTCACCCAAACTATTTATGTCAATGAGGTGACTTGCAAAGCTCCTAAAGATGAGGACTGGTTGCCAGGGGAACCAATTCTGTGATAAGAGGGTTGGAACTTTCAGCCTTACTTCCAGGGAAATTGAATTAATCACCAATGGCCACTGATTAATCAATCGGGCTAATGAACTGAAGCCTCTATAAAAAAACAACCACCCAGGGGTGTCTGGGTGGCTTAGTTGGTTAAGTGTCATGATCCCAGAGTCCTGGGACTAAACCCCAGGTAGGGCTCCCCACTAAGCAGGGAGCTTTCTTCTCCTCCTCCCGCTCTCCTCCTCCCGCTCGTGTTCTCTCAAATAAGTAAAATCTTAAAAAAACCAAAAACAACAAAAAATAAAAACCCCAAAACAGATTTCAGAGATCTTCAAGGTTGAACACGTGGAGGTATGATATATTGGAAGAGGACATGGAAACTCGCTGCCCCTCCCTTCTGGCACCTTACTCTATGTTATTTGCTCCATCTGACTGCTCCTGAGCTATAACCTTTAATAATATATCAGTAATCAAGTAAATAAAATGTTTTCCTGGGTTCTATGAGCTGCTCTAGCAAATAACCAAACTAGAGGAGGGTGCTGGGGGAACCTCTGCTGTAGAGACAATGGGTTGGTTAGTAGTAACTGGGACTTGTGACTGGCATCTAAAGCATGTGGAGAGGGGCAGTCTGATGAAATTGAGCCCTTCTCCTGAAGGTTCTGACACTTACTCCAGGTAGACAAAGTCAGAATTAAATCTGTAACACATGTAACTTGGTGTCTTCTGAGAATAGGAAAATTTCTTGGTGCTGTTGGAAAACTCCCACACAGTTAGAGTAGTGCTCTGAGTGCAGTATGAGTGCAGAGAAGGAAAACAGGAGTGTTTTTTCCCCTTATAGCAGATGAAGGATGAAAAATGCCATGAATCATTACAGCAAAGAAAACTTCCCTTTGGCTTCATCTCTGGATGCTTCCAAATAAGGATTGTGATGGAGGCTTCTCCACTCTCATCCTCACGATCGTTAATTCAGAGTTTTTCTAAAGGGACAGAGGAGGACTTAGTCCCTGAAGAAGACTCAGTCCCTGAAGTTGTTTTGGGTATAAGCAGAATTAACTTTTTTAGATATGATATTTCCAGAGCAAGTACTTCCACTATTTTCTGGTGGAAAGCTGTGGCATGCCATATGCCTAGGCAAGAATAATGGAAATTTGCCTATATTAAGAAAGTGATATAGTCCACCAGCAGCCATTCATTAGAAACATTAATGCTATCCTTTATGGATTGGGACTTAAGGGACCTTGGAAGGGAGGAGGTAACATCTTCATAAACACCCAGTAATCCAACAATACTTTTCTTTGCCACAGGAGCTGTACAAATAACATATGGTCAAACTAAAATCCACATTCCTGAAAAATATGTAAAAGCTTTTGCCTAAGTGGAAAAGGAATGTGATAAGAACAAACTACACATTTTGAAATCTGTTATTATTAGCAATGGACTTCCCTAAAAAGTCCATTTTACAACTGTTTCTCCAAATTTAAAGGAACGTGGTTGATGTTTTTTCCGAGGGCTTGACAATTCTTTAGTTTATGTAACATGTTAAAAAAATTTCTCAAAGTCCAAAGTAATATTTAAGTAATAGTAATTAAAGTTATTTAACTATTAAAAATAACATCTGGGGGGTGCCTGGCAGTCTCAGTTGGTAGAGCATATGACTCATGATCTCAGGGTTTTGAGTTCGAGGCCCATGCTGGGCTCCATGCCTTAAACAAACAAACAAAAAAGCAAACAAAAACCAACCAAACAAGAATGGGAGTGTGTTTATTGTGTAGTTGGCTTTTGTGCTGTCACAGTTGAGAAGTGTGCACTTTTTGTAGTTAATCCTTAGAATTAAAAAAAAAAAAGTTCGTGGAGGCCCATTATTTTGTACCATCTGTGAAGCCTTACTATTATATCATTCAGATTGTAATAAGTTTCTCTGAGCAGTATGAAGACTAAATTTAGATAAGAGAGGAAAAACTATCTTCCCGACTGGGTATGGGGAAAGAAATCTTTATTTTGCCAAGTACTTAAAATTACTCTTGTATTTCTGAGTGCTGACATAAGATTTCTTTTGGAAGAGTCCTTCATGTAAGCATACTCAATTCCAGTTGTTCCCATAGCTTACTCCTATGGGGTGGAAGGCAGAGATGAAACTGCCACATATATACAGAATCTCCTTTCTGTTATGTTGAGCAGACAAGAGACACTTGAATAATAGGGTTGGAGCATGGTTCAAGCACAGGGTGGGAGACTCAGATGCCTGTGGGTTCCTGGCAGGAATGGTCAAAGGGTAAGAAAAGGTAAGGTCAAGTGTAAGAAACTGACCAGAGAGTGTTAGGGAACCTAAGGAGAGCAAACAGGGGGTAAAAGAATTTGAATTCAATTTTTAAAAAACCACTAAGGGGGTTCCCATTTTACATGGCTGGCTGGATAACTTAGTTATTTACCTTCGTTTTCACTGCAGTCTGATATCCCTACAGTGAGACTTACCAGTCAATAAACCAGCATCTTTGCATTCTCTCTCTCCCAAATGCTATCTGTAAAATAGTTTTATAATGCCTCACTCTTAATGCGGGAGATCCAAGGATCCCTGCACATAGGGAAAAACCTCTCAGTAAAAGAAATCACAGGAAAAAGCAAAGAAGAAACAGACAACAAAGAAGAAAGCAAATGAAAAGAGAAAAAATGAGTATCCTCAAAGAGGACAGATTTTTTTATTGAGGAAATAATAGGATGCTATGAAAAAAAGAATTCTCAGAACAAGAAGCTCTTCGAAGTTAAAAATCGAAACTTAAAAGTGCAATGGTGGAAGGATTGGAAACTAAATTTTATAGAAAGTAGAATGAAGGGGCATGAGGGTGGCTCAGTCATTAAGTGTCTCCCTTTGGCTTAGGTCATGATCCCAGCGCCCCTGTGCTTGTGTTCCCACTCTTGCTCTCTGTCATAAATAAATAAAAACTTAAAAAAAATAAGTAGAATGAAAAGAGGATCACAGAAGTCTAAGAGTAAGAAAAAACAAAATGGAGGAAATGAAATTAAAACACAGATCATATATGAATATTAAATACCCATGAAGTATAGAGAAAAATTTTTAAAAAATCTGAAATCCGGTGAGAAAAAGTTCCCATCATGAAACTGCAAGGGACACCTGGGGGCTCAGTAGATTAAGTGTCCGACTCTTGATTTCAGCTCAGATCATGATCTCAGGTAGGGTTGAGACCTACCTGGGGCTACCCATTCAGCGTGGAGTCGCCTAGAGATTCTCTCCCTCTCCCACTCCCCCCCCATGCATGCGCTCTAAAATAAGTAAATAAATCTTAAAAAAACCCATGCAAAATACTAGATATAAAGAATTATTTAAAGCTTGCAAAAGGGGAGGTAGAACAAGTTCCTTACAAAAGAAAAGGAATCAGAGTGGCATCACATTTCTCTGCAATACTGGGAGCTATGAAATAGTGGCATACTACCTTTAAAAGCAAGTGAAAATAATTTCTAGCCTAGAATTCTATACCTTGCTTATCTACCTTTCATGTTTGAGGGTAGGATAAAGGCATTTTCAGATATGTAAAGACTCAACAAATTTACCCCAGTGCACTTTTTTTTTAAAAGATTTTTTCCATTTATTTGTCAGAGAGAGAGAGAGTAAGCACAAGCAGGGGGAGCAGCAAGCAGAAGGAGACAGGCTCCTTGCTCTGCAAGGAGTCTGTTGGGGGACTTGATCCCAGGACCCTGGGATCGTGACCCAAGCCAAAGGCAGATCCTTAACCAACTGAGCCATCCACCACCCTATCCCAATGCACTTTTTATAGGAAGTTACATAATATACTTGATCAAAATGAGGTAAAGAGAGAAAGAGGAAGACACAAGGTCCAGAAATGGGGTCCAAGACCAGAGAGTGATGAAAGCAGTTGTACACCAGGGCTAGAATGTAACCAAAGTGAACTAGAGAACAGAAGGAAGATTCTCAGTTTTAAAAACAAACTGATAGACTGATATGTAGGAACAGGTAGAAAAAGTACTCTCAGCTTTTAATCTTTCAAATAAAATTAGCTGCAGGTAATAGGGAATTTAAGCAAATGAAAAAAATCAAGGTGCTTATTACCTAAATGAGAAACAACAATTGTGCTAGAAAGCAAAACAGGGCACCTGGGTGGCTCAGTCGTTAAGCATCTGCCTTCACATCAGGTCATGATACCAGAATCCTGGGAATCGAGGCCCACATTGAGCTCCCTGCTCATCGGGAAGCCTGCTTCTCCCTCTCCCACTTTCCCTGTTTGTGTTCCCTCTCTCGCTGTGTCTCTGTCAAATAAATAAATAACATCTTAAAAAAAAAAAGGGTAAAACAAATCACAGAACACCCTTTGGCTCAAACGTGAGCAATACTGAATAGTTATAATAATGTTAATACCAACTATTGATTTAACAAAAATTATAAGGGAGCTATTTTGGAAGGATGGATGTAAGAATGGTAGGGAAAGAAAACTAAAACCTCATGCATGTGACATGAGGTTTATAGGTAATGTCCAATCTAAATATTGTTCAATCTAAAAAAGTTCCAATTATTCAATCTAAAAAAAGCAGCATAAGCATATAATTTGGAAATACGTAGTTAAGTCCCAGGAGAAAAAAACCCTTTCCTTATTGTAAACTTGGTTGGAGGGAGGGTTGCAGGGAGTGTATGGGTGACTACAGAACAGGGATGTGAACCACTACTTTTGGAAATTAGTCTCTTAGTAATATTTGATGTTTAAATTAAAGTATTACTCTAAAAATAAAAATTTTGATTTAAAAACAAGTCCCTGAATTAGCCAAACCAAGTATGTCAGCAGCTGAGAAAGTTTAAATCCCTGTAGTGGAAAAATCCAACCGGTTTGGGACTCAGACACCTGGGTTCCTCTTTAGTTTTGCTAGTTTACAGGTTAATGTAGCCTCGATCAAGTTACTTAAGTGCTGAACCTGCGTTTCCTCAACTGCAAAAGGTTGTTATAATCTCTCCGATGTCTATGAGTGCTCTGTGAGCTACAAAATAAATGTATAGTGTTAACCACGATGTGGTACCCCACGATATGGTCTGACTGAGGGTCAGACTGGGCTCAGCGAAGCTCAGGCTTATGCTAGGGAAAGATATTTGAACATCTGGCATTGCACAGGACAGAACAACAGAGGGCCCAAAGGGGCCAGGACTGTGGGTTCTAGCAATGCTGCTGTATCCTGCAACCACTGCCTTACTGAGGTGAAATTCAGCTCAAGGGTCACACTGAAAAGAGCAGGCCAGCCTCCAACAGTGCAATGCATTTTGTGTCAAAGCTTCCAGGTTAATTATAAAGAATCTGGATCCTTTGAGGGGTTTTCCTTACATGATCACCTTAGCTCAGGTAATGCAAGCTCCTGAAATACAAACGAAGTATGTACTGAAGAACTCCGTGAGCACCAAACTTACAAGTTGGCCAGCTAACTACAGAAAGACAGCATCACAGAAAAGAACCGGAAGGTCACGAATCCACCTCCCACCTGATGTTTCAATCCCCTTTCCAACCTGCCCTCCTCCCGCGGGTTCCCGGCGCTCCGGCGCTCTCCCTGAACCCGCTGGAGCCGGGGGCGCACGGCGGCGCCCCTTTCGGTCAGGCCATGCTGACCAGCAACCACGGGAGACTCTGGTCCTAATTCTTTCTGTTGAGCGGGAATCGGCCTCTTCGTAGCCCCCACCCTTCTTGCTGGTAAAAGTCCTCAGGACTAACGAGAACAAGTCTCCACTCTCTTCCACCTTGGCGATCTTGACGGGCAGG
>LNAC01000214.1:1200126-1343997 GCA_002007465.1 Ailurus styani | reverse complement strand
CCCATGACCCCCCACCCTGCCCCTCAAGTTCCTCATATCAGAGAGATCATATGATAATTTTCTTTCTCTGATTGACTTATTTCGCTCAGCATAATACCCTCCAGTTCCATCCACATCGTTGCAAACGGCAAGATTTCGTTTCTTTTGATAGCTGCATAGTATTCCATTGTATATATATACCACATCTTTATCCATTCATCTGTTGATGGACAGCTTGATGACATTTCTATTTACAGACAATGTTGGAGAGTTAGTTCTTCATTTTGCAGGTTTTTTTCATTTTTATTTTAACAAGCTGAACAAATTTGCTCATTAGCAAAGATTTTTGAGGCCACTTTCACATAATAGCTATTTTCACCTGATGCAGTCATGTGTGTTTATACTCACTTTGATTTTTTTTTTTAAGATTTATTTATTTATTTGCCAGAGAGAGAAAGAGACCGAGCACAAGCAGGCATAGTGGCAGGCAGAGGGAGAAGCAGTCTCCCCGCTGAGCAGGGAGCCCATGCGGGACTCAATCCCAGGACCCTGAGATCATGGTCTGAGCCGGAAGGCAGCTGCTTAACTGACTGAGTCACCCAGGTGTCCCTCACTTTAATTTTTTATGTATTATTTTATAGCATTGATGGAAAAAACTCTTCCCTATGACCACTACTTGGGTATTTAATATAGTCTCTAGGCAGGTCCCATGAGGTTTTCTCTTCTGCTTGCATGAGGGGAAAGATACCCCTTTGGATGTTGAGATCTTCTCTTCTTCTTTTCTCTCCTCGAGACTCCTTTTAAACTGGCCAATGCAGAGTTTGTGCAAAGGATCTCATACTTGTTGGTGAGTCTGTTGATTTCTATTTTTGACTGCGTCTCAAATGGAGTTTTGATCCCAAGCTTTGATTCTTTATGACATATCAGCAGCATAGACCTGGCCACTCCCTTTTTCTAGATACACTTTTTTCCCCATTTTCTTCCAGAAGACACACTCCTGGTTTTTCTTTGGTATCATTGGATGACCCTATTCAATTTTCTTTTCTTTTTTTCCCCCCTGGCCTCTGACCCCAGAGCCCAGTTTTTCTACCTTGGAAGCTTGTGTCTGATTTCCTCCAGAACTCCACCTGTCCACCCCTCATGCACCTTTTCCCTTTTTTGATTATACTTTTTATTCTTTCACTGTAATAAATCATAGCTGTGATGATAACTGTATGATGAGTGCTGTGAGTCCTCCAAGTGAGTCTTTGAGTGGTATTGAATTTGGATAATATTCTGCTCTGGGCTGTAGGACAATGATGTATCTTTATACTTGTACTCTAATAGTATGGTGTGTAACAACTTTCCATGTATATCTGGAGTATATAATGAAAATATATGACACTGAGTACTGTTACTTCCCTCTCAAATAAAAAAATCTAGTAAAAGTATAATAAAGTGTTTATTACATTTTTTGTATACTTGCTGCCAGGTTTGAAGTTTAGTCATCCGGCAATCTGTATGATTATATAATGCCATTAGTAATTACGACCGATGCAGATGTTTTTTAGAAACTCTCCCACTTGTGTTAGAACTCATTATAAGCTTATTTACCTGCTGTGTTTTTTTCCCTTCACTTCCATCAACACTTTGCCTTTATCTAATTTTTTTTTTAAGTGGAAAGAGGGGCCTTGGATGGAGTTTTCTTTTTTTCCTGTTTGTTTCTTTAAACTTGTCATCTAAAATACTCACATAGAAATTGTAAAAGTAATGATTTCCCAGTGGTAGCAGAACAATTATCAAACTACTGGCTTTATGTTAGTATAATACTATAACTAAACTATGAATCTTATTTAAAAAAAATCTTATTTAGATTTTTCTTATTTAGGTTTTACATTGCATACACTTTTCTTCTTGGACTATAGCTGAAAGAAATTAAAATTTATCCCATGAAACCACCGCCAAAATCAGGGTACAGAACTTTTCCATTATCCCAAAGAAATTCCCTTCTACTAGCCCATTAAAGTCACCCCCTCCTTAACCCTGGCAATCACTGATCTGTTTCCCATCAGTTTAATTTTTTCATTTTGAAAATGTTATAGAAATGGGATTATTTAATATGTGATCTTTGGGGATGAGGCTTTTTTTTTTTCACTCAGCATAATGCCCTTGAGATCCATCCAAGTTGTTGTTCTTTCATTTAAAAAAATTGCTGAGTTTTATTCTGTGGTAGGGATTTACCATAGTTTGTTTATTCACTCACTGAAGAACATTTGTTTCTTTTCTTCAATGTAGGTTTAAAAAAAAATCTTAAAAAGAATAAAAACCATAGCAATTGTTAACGTTTGTTGAGTGCTTATATGTGGCAAGTAATTGTGCTAATAATACTGTGTTCCTTTTTTTCCAAACTAAAAGATTTATTTTTGATTTTGAATTGTGATAAAATACGCATAACATAAAATTGCCATCTTAACCATTTTTAAGTGTACAGTTCAATAGTGTTAAGTACATTCACATTTTTGTGCAACCAGTCTCCAGAACTCTTCACCTTACAAAACTGAATCTCTTATACCCATTAAGCAAAAGGTCCCCACTTCTTTCTCACCCCAAACCTGGCAACTACCACTCTATACTCTATGAATTTGGTTACTCTAGATACCTCATATAAGAATCATGCCATATTTGTTTTTGTGACTGGTTTATTTCACTTAACATAATGTTTTCAGGGTTCATCCATGTTGTTGCATGTGTCAGAGTTTCCTTCCTTTTTAAGACTGATAATACTCCATTGTATGTATATACTACATTTTGTTTATTCAGTCATTCATTGATGGACACTTCGGTTGCCTCTACCTTTTAAATATTGTAGGGGCGCCTGGGTGGCTCAGTGGGTTAAAGCCTCTGCCTTCGGCTCAGGTCATGATCTCAGGGTCCTGGGATCGAGCCCCACATTGGGCTCCCTGCTCGGCGAGGAGCCTGCTTCCTCCTCTCTCTTTGCCTGCCTCTCTGCCTACTTGTGATCTCTCTCTCTGTGTCAAATAAATAAAATCTTAAAAAAATAAATATTGTGAATTATGCTGCTATGAACATGGGAGTACAAATATCTCCTTGAATTCTTGTTTTCATTTTTTTTTAAAAAGATTTTATTTATTTATTTGACAGAGAGAGAGAGAGATCACAAGTAGGCTTGAGGTTGAGAGGCAGGCAGAGAGAGAGGAGGAAGCAGGCTTCCTGCCGAGCACGGAGCCCGATTCGGGCCTCGATCCCAGGACCCTGAGATCATGACCTGAGCCGAAGGCAGAGGCTTTAACCCACTGAGCCACACAGGCGCCCTTGTTTTCATTTCTGATGAATAGATACCCAGAAGTGGAATGGGTGGATCATGTGGTAATTTTTATTTTTATTTATTTGTTTGTTTTTATATTTTATTTTAGGGAGAGAGTAGGGAAGAGGGGCAGAGGGGAGGGAGAGAGAGAATCTTAAGCAGGCTCCATGCCCAGCATGGAGTCCAAAATAGGACTCGACCTCACATCCCTGAGATCATGACCTGAGCTGAAATCAATAGTTAGATGCTTGACTGACTGAGCCACCCAGTAGCCCTGGTAATTTGTGTTTTTAATTTTTTGAGGAACCACCATACAGTTTCCATAGTGGTTACAGTCTTTTAGATTTTCACCAACAGTGCACAAGGGTTCCAGTTACATTCCATCCTTGCTAACACTTATTATTTTCTGGGTTTTTTGTTTGTTTTTTGTTTTTTTGTTGTAGCTGTCCTAGTGGATGTGAGGTGATATTTCATTGTGTTTGTGATTTGCATTTCCTTAATAATTAGTGAAGTTGAAGATTGTTTCACATGCTTTTTGGCCATTTGTATATCTTTGGTGAAATGTCCTTTGCCCATTAAAAAAAATTTTCTTTTTTTTTTGTTTTTTTTGTTGACCTGTATGTGTTTTTTATGTATTCTGTATGTTAACCCTTTATTAGATATGTAATTTGCAGATATTTTCTTCCATTCCATAGATTACCTCTATTGTGTTCTTATCCCTCACAACATCATTCTTTATTTTATAGATAAGGAAGCTGAAATATAGAGAGGTTCGGTAACTTTTAGTAACTCTCCACTGATTTCATGATTTGTATGGAACACGGATTCAAATTCATGCAGACCTCCTCCAGAGTCTGCACTTTTCACTACCACATGATTCTCAGCTAATTTCTTGGCCAACTTAATGAAAGCAAGTGGTCTTGCTTTCTGTGATTAGCCTATGTGGAAGGCCTGCTTTAAGAAGCAGATTGATTTACATTTTTTTTTTTTTTTTTACTTTATTTATTTATTTCACAGAGGGAGAGAGATCACAAGGAGGCAGAGAGGCAGGCAGAGAGAGAGAGGGGGAAGCAGGCTCCCCGCCGAGCAGGGAGCCCGATGCGGGCCTCGATCCCAGGACCCTGAGATCATGACCTGAGCCGAAAGCAGAGGCATTAACCCACTGAGCCACCCAGGCGCCCTGATTTACATTTTTTTAAATGTATAGTTGATCCTCATTATTTTCGGATTTCCTATTTGTGAGTTTACTTAATTGCTAAAATTTATTTGTAATACCAAAATCAATACTCATGGTGCTTTTGGGTCATTCGTGGTCATGTACAGAGTGGCAAAAAATTTGAATCACTTGATACACATATTCCCAGCAGATATCAATCACAGGAACTGCCTACTTGTTTCAGCTCTTATAAAAAAGTATCCTTTTCAGGTCTGCTTGGTGCCATGTTTTCCACATCTCTGTGGTTTGGGTTTATTTATTGTTTGTTTTAAGTTTGTTTTTTGTTTTTTTTTTTTAAGATTTTATTTATTTATTTGACTCAGAGATAGAGATCACAAGTAGGCAGAGAGGCAGGCAGAGAGAGAGAGAGGGGGAAGCAGGCTTTCTCCCGAGTGGAGAGCCCGATGCGGGCCTCGATCCCAGGACCCTGAGATCATGACCTGAGCCGAAGGCAGAGGCATTAACCCACTGAGCCACCCAGGCGCCCTGTTTTAAGTTTTGTTGCTAAAAAAGGTCCCCAAGCGTAATAGTGAAGGGTTTTAATGTTCCTAAGTGTGAGAAGGTTGCTATGTACCTTATAGAGAAAATGTATGTATCATATAAGCTTCCTTCAGGTATGAGTTACAGTGTTGTTGACTGTTGAGTTGAAAGTTCATGAGTCAATAGTATATTAAATAAAGTATCTTTAAACAGAGACACACAAAAAAACAAAGTTATGTATTGATTGGTTCATGAAAATATTGTGACTAGAGGCTCACAGGAGCCTAACTTTCTATTTCCCCTAGGAGCAGTAGTTCAGTATTTGCTAATTTGGTGTTTGCTTCAAACTTATAGCATGGATTGTCTTTGAATAAGGAAAACTGACTGCATTTCCTAACATTTATAAATCAGTGTAGCAGGAAGGATTTATGTTGGATCAGTGAGCTTTCATAGAATCCCAGGGTGTGTGATGTTTGTGTTGTAATTCAAGAGGTCTGATGGGGTTTCACATTTACCATATTAATAACTCAAAGGTAGATGTTGCTGGTATATCCTCATTCTAGATGAGGAATCAAAGCAGAAAGAGATTTTATGGCTGGTTATTGATATAGTGGTATAAAGGTATCTACGCTCAGTTTTCCTTGTTTTTTTTTAGTGTGAATTTCCCTCTTTCATTTTGCCTTTCTACAATTAGAATGCAGAAAGCGTGTGAATGCTTTTTGGGTACTTATAATGTACCAGTTCAGTGTTAGTCACTTGATCTCGTTTGTTCTTCTCAGCAACTCATTGTGACAAGAGATGCTATGGTTTTTCCGATGACCAAAATGAAGGAAAATTAGGTATTTTGCTAAGGAGTTATGTACTAATTAGTGCTGTTAGAATTTGAATCTTGATCCTCCAAAGACTATTTTTTTTTTGATACTTTGTGTCATTCTCTACCAAATGTTCCAGAAGAGAGAATTGGACCAACATTCTGTATAAAATTTTTCAGACTGATTCTCCAGTGGTGTTGCAAAATACCTGATTATGTTTCCAGCTTTTTGGATCTGTGGTTTCACTTATTTCTGCAAAATATAAAAAATTAAATTCAGAAATGTTTTTCTTAACATTATTCAAGTTTAATTTGATATTCTTTAAGAGATAATTCATAATTTATGGTGTGAGGTAGATTTTTACTGTAAATAAATGCTTTCTTTTTTTATAGTGAACGAAAATGTCTTTATTTAAAGCCCGTAATTGGTGGTCTACTGTTCTGGGAGAAAAAGAAGAATTTGATCAAGGCTGTTTGTGTTTGGCTGATGTTGACAATACTGGAAATGGACAAGGTAAGCAATTTGTGACTATGCATCTTGGAGCAAAGCTTTACAGAGATAAAATAAAAATGACTTCATTTTTTAAAGTATACTTATATACTTTAAAGTGTACCTAAAGAACTTAAGTGAACTGTCATAATTATGCCCTAATTTTGAAGGTAGTTTTCCTTATAATATTTAGGAGGTAGCACGCTGATAAATATAGTTCTTCTGTTTTGCTCTTTGTGCTTTTCTGGTTTGTGTTGATTCTCTCATATGATTTGGAACTAGAAAAATATTACAAGGCAATATTTAATTTGTTTTCATTTGTTGTAAAACTTGTTTTCATTTTTTTTGCAAAATTAGGTAGAGCTACTAAATATTTTTAATTTTGAAGTTTTTTAAGAAATTATTTTCAAGGAAAATTATATATTTTAAAAATTTTGAATCTGAAAGTCATTCATATCAGAATGGAAAAACTATTCTAGCTCTATTTGTTGGTAGAAAACAATTATTAAATCATTGCTTTCATTTTCATATTATGATATTGGCAATAATATTCTGTCTTTTTTCTTATATTATTTGGTTCTCTTTGCATATTCATATTTTTTGAAGTGGTTTCTAAAAGATTGTAGTTCTGGGCGCCTGGGTGGCTCAGTCACTTGAGCCTCTGCCTTTGGCTCAGGTCATGATCCCAGGGTCCTGGGATCGAGTGCCGCATGAGGCTCCCTGTTCTGCGGAGAGCCTGCTTCTCCCTCTCCCTCTGCCTGCCTCTCTGCCTACTTGTGCTCTCTCTCTGTCAAATAAATAAATAAAATCTTTAAAAAAAATAAAACATTATAGTTCTGTATCATTGCTATTTGAAACTTTTATTTGGTTTTAATGATATATAGTCATGAGCTTTTTCTTTTCTTTTTTGTAATCCGGATAGTCATTGATCTCTTAAAAAGAAAACTTAAAATCGCTCTTTCATTCAGTGTGTATTAATCTTGTCTCCTTACATTTTCTTCATTTTATTTCTTTTGTGTATAACAAAAACGGTAGAATTTTGGGGGCAAGGTGAAAGGAGAAAATTATATTGGCAAAGAAGAATGGGAGGTACTAAGCTATACTGAGTACCTGAATTATTTCTAAGGAAAATCTGGGCTCTGCCCTTCCACTGATAGGAGATGGGAAGGTTTTCTACTTAGAGGGTGTCCTGAGAGGTCATCAAAGATTATCAACCTTGTCTCCTGCCTGTTTGTTGGAAACTTATGATTCCTTTATTATTTGGCAATACAGAATACTCAGGCTACAAAAGTATATGCCCAAGAGAACGATTTCAAACCCATTTCTGTCCAGACTATCAAAAGCTCAACTTGGTTGAAAACTATCCTGATTTGCTTACTGTTCACTCATTTCTATTAGAGCTCTTCACTGGGGTGCCAGAAGTGGGTTACCGGTTACCAGTTTGCTTCCTCCCAATTTGTGGCCAGCTGTGAGAAGCTTTCTCTGTTTTCCCGAGGATACTATACAAAAATCATCTCACGTGTGTGTCCCACATAGAAAAAAAATTGCCTGGGGTAACTGGGTGGCTCAGTGGGTTAAAGCCTCTGCCTTCGGGCTCAGGTCATGATCTCAGGGTCCTGGGATTGAGCCCTGCATCGGGCTTCCTGCTCAGCAGGGAGCCTGCTTCCTCTTCTCTCTCTGCCTGCCTCTCTGCCTACTTGTGATCTCTCTCTCTGTCAAATAAATAAATAGATAAAATCTTTAAAAAAATTGCCCATCACTTCTCAAAGCTTGGACTACCAGCATCATCATATTCTGGGGTGATTGTTATACATGAAGATTTTCTATCTCAGATATATAGCTCCTATAAGGTCATATTTCCCAGAGGTAGGTGGATTGGAAGGGTGGGGTTTGGTGTCTGCATTTTTGATAAACTCCAGAGTTGAATGGTGACATACTACAGTTTAAGAATAATTCTCATTGATCTTATAAAATGGAAGGTAAATGAAAGTAATTTGGGACATGATGTATTTGAGACAGGACTGTCTAGTAGGCAGAATAGAGGTAGTGATTTTTTTAATTTTTATTTTTTTATTTTTTTAAAGATTTTATTTATTTATTTGACACACAGAGAGAGAGAGAGATTACAAGTAGGCAGAGAGGCAGGCAGAGAGAGAGAGGAGGAAGCAGGCTCCCCGCGGAGCAGAGAGCCCGATGCGGGCCTCGATCCCAGGACCCTGAGATCATGACCTGAGCCGAAGGCAGAGGCTTTAACCCACTGAGCCACCCAGGCGCCCTTTTTTTAAATTTTTATTAAAAAAACTTTTTTTAGAGAGTGCATATATATAGTGCAGGGTGGGGGCAGGAAGAGAGGGAGAGAGAGAATCTTAAGTAGGCTCCAGGCCTAACACAGAGCCCGATGCGGGGCTGTATCTCATGACACTGACATCTTGACCTGAGTCAAAATCAAAAGTCAGATGCTTAACCGAGTGAGCCACCCAGGTGCCCCAGCAGTAGTGATTTTGAAGTGAGCCATATACTGGTTGTATTTGAAGCCCTGAGAATGTATGAAGATGCACAGGGAAAGAAGGTGGAATAAGATGGAAAGAATCTTAGGACTATAACCTGAAGAATACAAGCATTAAAGGGGGATGTTTGGGAAGGGTAGTCAGTAATAGATTCTGAGAGGGGCAGGCAGAGAGGCAGGAGAACCAGCTGGGCTAGTACCTGGGAGGCAAGGTTTAGTGACGTGAAGACTGAAGTTTACATGCCATTCGGCAATAAGTGGTTCATTAGTGTTCTCCATGAGGGTGGATGAGTGGGCACAATGGTAACAAAATCTAGATTTGCAGTTAGTGAAGGAGTGGGAGGTGGGAAAGACTGAGTGTTTATGGCCCTTGAAAGAAACTTAGCTATGAAGGGAAGAAGAGAGGATGAAGATGGGGCAATGTAAGGTAAAGAGAAGTGGGAAAAATTCAATATATAGCATAGAGGATGTATTAAAGCAGAGATAGGGCATCTGATTGACTTGGTTGGTGGAGTATGTGACTCTTGATCCCAGGGTTGTAATTTGAGCACCATGTTGGGTGTAGAGGTTATTTAAAAATGGAATCTTAAAAAAAAAGTAGAGCAGGGATCCAGAGAAGACAGAGATGGGATCAGGTGTGCAGATGGAAGATATGAGAAGTTTTTTTTCACTGTGACAGAAGGCAAGCGGGTAAGAATGGGTACAGATGAAGAGAAATTTGCAGGTCAGTTTGGGAAGTTGAGACAATAATGACCCCTACTTTCTTTGGAGTGATCAGAATGAAAAGATGGTATTAAACATCTGGAAATTGTTTTAGGCAAAGCCAATTTGATATGTAGAAAGATTACTTGCTAATCTTGAGATCCCAGTTGAAATTAGACAGCATGCATTTAAAGTGGTACTTACTTTCCTGTCCTTAATTGAAGATTCAGATTTGTGGGAGAGATAGTGAGAAGTGGGGGTAAGGGGAAGAGTCTGAGTGGTCCAGTTTAGATTCCATGCCGGCTTGTGGGCTGGAGGAAATTTACTAGAAGAATCCTAAGTGGAAAACACATAAAGCTGACCGAAAAATAGCTAATAAGTTTATCTTTTAGCTATTCAGCATTTATGCCTCACATGGGGCAGCTGTCCCTTGTACAACTGCACAAGCATGTGCTCTTACCCACCTGCAGTGGGAAAGAATAATGTGCACCTACTGTGTCAGAGGTACTTTCCAGAAGGCCCAGCTCAGCAAGTCCAGGGTCTTTGGGTGATATCCCTTTTCCTTGTCATTTAGTCATGGTCACGTTCCAATATTCTGTTGCCTCTAGACTAAGTTGTATGTACAATATGTGTTCAAATTTAAATATAATAGTCGAGGAAGAGAAGGAAAAAATTTTAAATTAAGATGGAGGAGTAGAAAAAATTTTATGATAACTTAAAGAAGTCATATCGGGGGGATACCTTCTATTTTGTATCTGGTTACTGGGCTGTGTAACTACGCTACTTAATTTTTTTTAATTTTAATTTTTTTACTTTGACAACCTTCCATCTGATTAGGGCTCTTGGTCTTGAGTAGAGATGGAGGGACCAGAGAATTGGTCTAGGCCTGTATTCCTGAGGGATCTAGGACATTAATGCTTGCCTAAAGAGGATTGTAGTGGTTTCATTTACTACTGATCCAGACAGTATGGGGGAGGGTCCTTAGAGATCCCTGGGTTTCACTTATATTTCTTTCAGCCTCATTTGGCTCTTATGAGATGTCGATGAGGAAGTCCTGGTTCCTGCAAATTGGATTGTGGCAGTACATATAAAGATACATGCCTATTCCTGTCCATAAAAGCAAACTGTTTCTGTTGGTATTAGAAAGGAGAAAATGCATTATTAAGATCTAGAACTGTGTTCAAGCAGGTGGGTTGTATTAGCTGGCTCCAAGAAAGACAAGATGTGGAATAATGGAAGAATATGGGGTTACTCTTTAAGTTATACTGATCAACCCAAACTTCTCTATATTGACAGATGTGGTTATTAAACAGGGATGTGGTAGGAATCACCACATATGCATATTGAAACTTTTTGGCATTGAATTCTGAAAACTACCCCAAATCAGGCCTAGCAGTGGTATGTATGTATGTATGTATGTATGTATGTATGTAGGCTCCATGCCCAGTGTGGAGCCCAACACAGGGCTTGAACTTATGACCAGGAGATCAAGACCTGAGCTAAAACCAAGAGTTGGATGCTTAACCAACTGAACCACCCAGGTATCCCTGCCCATGGTATTTATTTTGATTTTCTCCTTGATGGGGAGGTTGAGTTCCATTGACTTCCATATATCTCTCCGCATGAAAAATCCTTCATGTTTATGTTAGGGAACCAAAAGGATGTTCTACTATTTTCTGTGAAAATACATTTCCTTTAAACTCTCAGAAACTGGGTGAGAAATCATAGGCTGGCTTTGCTCTCCACTGGGTGAACTAAATTAAAAAATTCATTTATCAGGTGCCTGGGTGGCTCAGTGGGTTAAAGCCTCTGCTTTTGGCTCAGGTCATGATCTCGGGGTTCTGGGATCGAGGCCCGCATCGGGCTCCCTGCTCACCGGGGAGCCTGCTTCCCCCTCTCTTTCTGCCTGCCTCTCTGCCTCCTTGTGATCTCTCTCCCTCTGTGAAATAAATAAATAAAATCTTAAAAAAATTCATTTATCACTGGGTCTCCATAATGAGCAACAACAGTATAGTATATTTTTAGGCTTTCAGACTTAGTAGTATCTCAGAGCCGATATTCAGTATTCTCACAAAGTTTGGGTATTTCCCTTTCCTCGGTGCACCTGAGTAAATGACTACTTGTCCTGTAGGGAAAGAGCTGAGGAAAATTTATATTAGGCATGTGCGTTGTTATAGCATCTATATACCATGTTATCTTTATTCAAGGGACTCTGAGTCTGTACATTGACTTCAGTGTGGAAATGGGTGAGATGCCATGACTGTCATATGGTTGGCTTGAGTTAGTCTTCTTTTTCAGAGACCTGAAATATTTTTTATTGTAGATTTCAAAAAAGGCTTGAGTTTGATAAACACATTATAGGACCTTCTTACAATTGAATACTACTCTAACAAAAAAAATGAACCACTGGGGAAAAAAAGGGTCTTAATGAATTGCCTGTTCATTTCATTCCTGGGGATCCCATTAATCATAGCTTAACATTTGTGAGAATTAGACTGTTACCTGAGATCTGGCTACTATAAAAGTCCTGTCATTTTAATACTCATACATACACATTTTGTTTCTAGGGGTTAAATTGTCACCATGTGGACTTCGCCATCCTGACTTCCTCTTATCTCTGAAGAAAGGGCTGTGTTGAAGTTGAATCTTGGTTATTCAGTGAATGAAATAGGAATTAGGGCGTGGGGATATATAGGAAGCTCAGTGGGGAGTGTTTTAGAAAAGTTTGGAGGTTTAAGTATATCCAAGCCTTCTAGACTTTGCCAATAACCTCATTATGTAACATTGTAATCCCATTCTTTGAGATGAATGTCTTAACTTCTATGCAAGAAACCTGGAGAGACTGAACTCATTTGTTACTGTAATTTAAAACCTACAGAATCAGTCCCTGAATTAGATTCTTAGTGCTTGAGCCTCATTGATATAAGAAGAAAGAAATTCTGCAGAGTCCCAAGGACCCTGAGATTTATTCTTTACCCGAGACGGGAATTTTGAAGTTTAAACTTATCATTCTCTTATTTTAAATTATCTAGTGCTCTTAGAAAAGCCATCTTATATATGGTTTGGCATTCCTCCTTCCTGTTCTGTTGGCCTAGGGCAGCAGCTATCCAGTCCACCGGAGTGTCACCTGCAATGGGCACAGGTCCCAGATACCTGGAGGTGTTCACTTGATTAACCATTCTGTCACTGTGTATGATGTTATTTAACCCTGCCTGGAGTCTTAACTGCTTTGTATCCCAACTCATCTCAAGAACCAATTTCCATGGGGCGCCTGGGTGGCTCAGTCGTTTAAGCATCTGCCTTCAGCTCAGGTCATCCCCAGGGTCCTGGGATCAAGCCCCACATCTGGCTCCCTGCTCACTGGGAAACCTGCTTCTCCCTCTCCCAGTCCCCCTGCTTGTGTCCCCTCTCTAGCTGCCTCTCTCTCTCTGTCAAATAAATAAATAAAACCTAAAAATATATATATAAAAATAAAAAAAAATAAAAGGACCAATTTCCGAATATCCCTGCAGGAATTGGTACCTGGAGTTTATTCTCTGCTGCCAATTTCTTCCTGAATTTTTTTTTTTTTGGTCACAAGTCATGGGAAACAACTATGATAAATATAAATAAAAGAGGGATTGGAGTAAGAGTGACATAGATCTCCCAAATGCAGAAGTTGAATTGGCCAAACCTTAGTGGGGGGATGGGAACAGCATGACTCTAGAGACTATATAGAACTCCTGGGGGCTGCCATCAGATCATCTAGCAGCAGATTCCTGGTATGGCTATTCAAGATTGAAATTCCCAGGATAGTACCTCTCTCATATGGTTATGAGGATTTAATGAGTTAATACATGAAAGTTACATAGACCATTGCTTGGCATGCAATAAGCTCTCAGTAAATAAGTATGTAGAACTCTTACCTTTAAGTAGATGGAAAAAGTCAATATTCTATACTAATACAGCAATTTCAAAATTGATACCTAGAGTATTAATTTCCTAGGGCCACCATAACAAAGTGCTACATAGTGAATGTCTTAAAGCAATAGAAATTTATTCTCTGACAGATTTTAGAGGCTAGAAGTCCAAAATCAAGGTGTTGGCAGGGACATCCTACCATACTTGAAGCCTCTAGGATCCTTCTTTGCCTCTTCCAGCTTCTGGTAGTCCCAGGCATTCTTTGGCTTGGGGATGTATCACTCTAATCACTGTCTCCATTGCCACATGATCATCTTCTCCTTAAATGTCTTCACATGGGGATCTCCTCCCTCCCACTCCTCATACTTTCTTTCTTTCTTTTTTTTATTAAAGATTTTATTTATTTTAGAGAGAAAGAGTGAGCACAGAGAGGAGGGGCAGAGGGAGAGGGAGAGAGAGTCTCAAGCAGACCCTGCACTGAGTGCAGAGCCATACTTGGAGCTTGATTCCACCATCCTGAGATCATGATCTGAGCCAAAACCAAGAGTTGGACACTCAAGTGACTGCACCACCCAGGTGCCACCCCCATCCCCACTTTCTCTTCTTATAAGAGAGTTTTCTTGCACACCTAATTGAGTGTGACCTCATCTTAACTTGATTATATCTGTGAAGATTCTGTTCACAAATAAAGTCACAGGTACTGGGGGTTAGGATTTCAACATATGTTTTTTTGGCAGGGGTTGAGAGGGGTGGGGAGACATAGTTCAGCTCACAATACCTATGTTATCATTTTCCCATCTGGTGTCCAAGTACAGACATTGTTTATCAGAGCATTCTATCTAGTGAGGGCTCACAATTCTTTTTAATGCAATGATTTTGACAGCTGTAGGGTTGA
The DNA here is from genome assembly GCA_002007465.1 of Ailurus styani. Classification (NCBI taxonomy): domain Eukaryota; kingdom Metazoa; phylum Chordata; class Mammalia; order Carnivora; family Ailuridae; genus Ailurus; species Ailurus styani. The sequence goes on along the minus strand of LNAC01000214.1, from coordinate 1,329,714 downwards.
TACTCTATGATGAAATTAGTGTACAACCTTATATTAGTCTTTTGTAAAAGGACTTGCTTTGACTGAGTTAAATTATAACTACTGACACCAAAGCTAAGCTTAAAAAAGCCACATAATGTTAGTATGCTTGAATATTGATATAAAAAAAGCTGTTTTTAATTACATCATCTGCTGGCAGATTGGCCTTTGTATGTGGAGCAAGACTCGATTGTTTTAATTTTTAAATTTTTCTTTTAGACATTAGAAAGTTTATTTCCAAAGAAATTTTGTTACTAATGTTTGTTTCTTCTTATATCTTTTAAAAACATCTCTCTACAGATAAAATAATCACGGGTAGCTTTATGGGATACCTAAGAATCTTTAACCCCCATCCTGTAAAAACAGGAGATGGAGCTCAAGCTGAAGATTTGCTTCTAGAAGTGCATCTACAAGATCCAATATTGCAAGTGGAAGTAGGGAAGTTTGTTTCGTAAGTACAGCTCATTAATTCTGACATTTTATCTTACTTGGAGTATATCATTCCCTGATTCTTAAATGAAAAAAAAGGATTACCCATGAGTTAAATATATTTTCTGGATATTGTTACCTGGGTGTTCCTCATGTACTGAACTTTTTTTTTTTTTTGTAATTTGGAAACCTATATGAAGAGAATAATTTAGAATTTTTAAAAAAAATACTAACAGACTTAACATTTCTGACATATCAATAGTTTAAAGGAAAAGAGATAAGCTTTTGAAAATAAAGAAAGGAATAGAAAGTATTCACTTAATGTAAGGCACTAATTGTCCAGGTTATATAAATGTCTGTTTAAATAGACAAAGTAGCAGTTACCGTATTTGACACATAACATTGAAGCTTTAAAATGAATTACTGCACTTATTTGGTGTGGAAGTGTCCTTAGTTTCTTAAAAGAAGCCAGTTCAATCCACAAAATAAGTCTTACTCTTACAAGAGCTTTGTTTCCAAGTACTTTATTTTTAATCCTGATTTATTTTAGAAAGCTGTTTATTAGTTTGCATTTTATATAATATGTCTGCTTTTTATTTCCCAATGTTGCTGCTGATTTTATCTTATTGTCATGTGTGAATTTTCTTAAAATTGAGCTGGTATTTCTTAATCATTTATAAAAGTATGTATTGTGAAAAGTTATATAGATAAGAGGTGGTCTTGTTATCCCTTACTCTTTTTTTTTTTTTTTTTTTTAAAGTTCCCTTTGCCTTCCTAAGTCTGGGAGTGCCCTGAGCTCTGGATTTTGACTTACTACCTTTGCTCATCATAATTTACTAGCCCTACTTTCCATTTATTCAGGGCTTTGACTCTTGCTAGCAAAACCTGAACAACCATTCTTGAACATTAATGTCCTTCTGGTGAGGTTTTATTCTGATGGGATGGTGCTTCATAGATGCTATAGGCAGGGCATGAGATAGGACTTTTTATGCACTGTGATAGGCTGGATCAGAGAGATTTTGTGTCTCATGTGGTTGGTAAGTATCTACTCGATCTAAAAGTAGATGATAATTATGTAAGTGCCTGTTTTAAGTGCCATGCATATATTAGGCCTGATAGATTTATAAAGTAAGGAAACAGAAGGATTCTTCCCTCTAAAAAAACATTTTTATCTTTTCATTTTTAAAGAGTGAGGTGCAATTACGATCATTCTATTCAGTAGTCCTAAGTATAGCTTGACGGAAGGGAGGAGGTTAACATTAACGAGTGGAGACTATACTGATATTAATTAACTAGTACTATCTCATTAATCTTACATGTAAGATATGGTCTATATTTAAAGATAAGGAAACTAGCCAGAGCTCAGAGCATTAGGTCACACAGCCAGGATTCACCCAGACACCCAGGTCTGTCTAACTCCTTACTCTTATCTTTCCATGACATGACATAATGTTCTTTTCCTGTGCATGATAGAAAAATTGTTCTGAGTGTGCAGGGCAATAATTATTTTTTGAAGTCATTTTGAGTGACAGTTGTATATATATTTGCATTTTCTGGTAGTAGAATGGATAGTGAGCATTTACATTCATTATAACAATGTTTTACAAGTATTAACTAATATACTTATTTTGTAAAGGAGAGACTAACACTCTGAAAGGTTAAATGATTACACAGATAACCAAGGTGCACAGTCAGGACTCCAATCCAGGTCTTCAGATTTCAATTATAGTCTTTGTAGTTTAGAACAGTCTATTTCGGAGGTCGTACACTGGAGGACTGCTTGGGGATGTGTTTTAAATTTAAAAGAGTTGTCAATATTTAAGAACCAGGAGATTTCACATAAAATCCCTGGTTTCTGGCTTTTCTTGAAAAAATGTGGAGATTTGGCCACATGCCCAGAACTGAGTAGTAGCTGTTTCCTCTAGTCTGGCCCTACTCTGCAGCAGACAACAGCCATGAACATCCTTTACTCATTTCTGTCCACCGACCTCACCCTTGAAAACTGGACTTAAGATTTCTAGATTGTGGGCGCCTGGGTGGCTCAGTGGGTTAAAGCCTCTGCTTTCGGCTCAGGTCATGATCTCAGGGTCCTGGAATCGAGGCCCGCATCCGGCTCTCTGCTCAGCAGGGAGCCTGCTTCCCCCTCTCTCTCTGCCTGCCTCTCTGCCTCCTTGTGATCTCTCCCCCGCTGTGAAATAAAAAAATAAAATCTTAAAAAAAAAAAAAAAAAAAACAAAGGTCATTTCCCCCGAGACCACTGGGAAGTANATTAAAAAAAAAAAAAAAAAAAAAAAAAAAAAAGATTTCTAGATTGTGTTATGTCTTGGAAACCACTTGATAGGGGCTGAGAAGTGAGTTGGTGATAGTGGCAGTTTAATAGAAACTGAAATATTTTCAGTGCCTTTAATAAAATTTCTGAGCTGGAAGTGACATATGCCATTTACTAATAATGATGAGCATTCTTTGGTGCTTTATACTTTACATGGTGCTGTCACGTGATTTTATGTCATTTAATTGAAACCTCTTATTTTCCAGAAGGGGAAACAGGCTCAGAGAGATTAAGTAATTTGACCAAGGTCATAGGTTGATTACCCAGAGAGACAAGGCCAGAACTTGGATCTCTGTATTATGGGAGAGGACTCATGAAGGGGCCTCTGATATGACTTTTCCTAGGAGACTCTAGTCACTTCAATTAAAGGCAGTTCCTTGAGCCTCTGGGATGTGGTGTTTGTTGTTACATTTATTTTTCATTTTTGAATGTTATCTAGTAAATTTTTAGTTTACTGATGGTAGGTTGTGGTTATAATCTCTTTTTAAAATTATTTTATTTTTTTGTTTATATCTGAAATTGATATTTAAACTTTAAAAAACTTTCCCATTTTTCAGAGGTACTGAAATGCTTCATTTGGCTGTGTTGCATTCTAGAAAACTTTGTGTCTATTCTGTCTCAGGTAAGAAACATTTTTTTTCTAATGTAAAATTTGTAATAAAACTCTTAATATAAAAACTCTTAATAATATGTAAGAATAGATACTTACGTTCACTTGCTGGAGAACACAAAACATTTGGTTGAAGATTTTCTTATGTGGTTAACCTTTTCCCTTGTTCATTTGCTTTTTCAGGTACTTAGGCTACTACATTTTTTCTGGTTTGTTATTTATATGCATATTTAAATTTCTAGTAGAGGATTCCTTGGGATCTCTTCCCAGGAATTGTGTCCAGGATTGTCTGTGACTAACAGAGGCCAATTCTGCATACTTAGGATACTTGAGTGTTTAAAAAAATTTTTATTCATTTTTTATTAAAGTATAGCTGACATTAGTTTCAGGTATACAGCATAGCGATTCCACTTCTCTATACATTGTGCTGTGCTCACCATAAGTGTGACTATCATCTCTCACTATACAATGCTATTACAATACCATTGGCTATTTCCTTATGCAGTGCCTTTTATCCAGGATGCTTGAGTTTTAAGAAATGTTTAAAAGTAGCAACAAAATTCACTAGATGCTGAGAGTCATGGTGGTTTAAAGTACTTTTTCTTTGGTGAACCTCAAGTGTTTTCTCTTTATAGTTCAAATTTCTTGGCTTTTGGTTGTTTCTACTCAACCTGCCTTAAGGCACTTCTTTGAGGTCTAATCAGATTTCATTCTCTGACACTGTTCTGTAAACCAGTACCGCAGTTAACTGTAGTTTGGTTTTAACATTTTGATCCTTATTAAATATAAAAGGTAACTTAAAACATTTTGTTGTAGTAATTAGATAAATTTTAGTTCAAGGTGAGAGAGTTATTTTCCTGGATGTCAATATTGGGGAAATTTTTTTATGGGTACAATAAAACTAATTCTTTGGGGGTATATTTCTTATACAAGAGGTGTTCTTTGGAGTTTGCTATAAATATTAGCTTCCAGGATTTGGATTTTTCCTACTCATCCTCTTGATTTGAGCTTTCTTTGTATTTTGCTTTCAGTTTGCATAATGATTTGTCTTTACTGTATTTATATGTGTTTATTTATATACCCAGTGTGGAGCCCAATGCAAGGCTTGAACTCACGACCCTGAGATCAAGACCTGAGCTGAGCAAGAGTGAGACACCCAATCAACTCAGCCACCTAGGTGCCCCTGAGCTGGCTATTCCTACGTAATCTCTTTTTGGGGGTGAAGGTCTGTTAGATTTCTAAGGCTTGGTAACCTGGCCTATGGTATATGGTAGGCATGTGTTGACTATACAAATGAACTAATTTTTGGGTAGTGTTGAGGCAATTGGTAGGGGCTCTTTATTACTCTGTGTTATTTTTATTCTTCCTTCTTTTTTTTTTCTGTGTTACCACGATTGTTTTCTTTTCCACTTTTCCATTTATAAGTCAGAAGCCCAGTATAGTACCTCTCTGTCATTGGTAAACACTCCCATTGGTTTCATGGTAAAAGATGTTGCTTTCCCTAGTGATAGGGCAAATATTTAGTGTTCCAGAATAAATGGAGAAGAAGTGATATAGGCTACTTAAACTGCATGCATCTAGTTGTTCCTCTCTTTTCCATCATAAGGGTTGTTAACTGTGAGGTGATACTATTAACTGGGTTACACAGGACATGGAGGAGGGAAACTTGTGCATGGTTACCCCTGAATACTTCTTGGGGAATTGGTCCCTTCTGGAGGTTCTCAGAGGACAGGAGAGGGAGAAATCCTACAAACTAGAAATTAGTTAAGACTCTTGGCCTTCCCTGATCCTTTTTGAATGATGGCCCAGAAAGACAGAAACCTGTAGAGTTTCCCTGAGGCATAGGGCATAATAGACTAGGGATAAAGTGTATGTTTATCAAAAAGACCTGCTGAAGGAAACTGACATGTTTGGTCATAACTTGTTTATGGGACATTGGTATTTTCCTTCAAATTAGTGTTGAAAATGAAAGTTATTTGTCATGGGAATGGTGATTTTACTGCTCTTTTATTCTTTGTATTCGTTTGCAAGCTTTGTATTCTCTGGGGATGAAGAGTTTTTGAAACTACATTCCCTTATGCCCCACCTCACTTCCCTATTCTGTCTCTCATTTCTTCAGCCTCTTATGATATTTGGAGGCTGACAATTTGTATATTTTTTCTGGCTTGGCTTAAATTGAAAAGCAGGGAAGTTAATGTTTTTGTTCTCTTGAATATGTTTCTTGAGGTTCCAGATTGGACTTTTACCTACCTTTTACTGTAACAGGGCAAGCATAAACATTTTTTAGTTTAACTAAAACTACTGGTGTCAACAAATGAAAGTGTTAGCTGAACTTGACATTCTCACCTCCAACTGCCCCCTCCCCAAATATTTTTTGTTTTCTTTTTATGCCGTGTGCTTCTAAAAAAGACTTGAGGCATGCTAGAGGAGACCTCCTGGACACACCAAACAACCCTTCATAGTCAGGGTGCTGTGCTGACCTCTTTTTTGTAGGTGATATGTTTTCAGATGCATGCTTAATATAGAGAAATAGCAGGGTCTTACTGAAATGAAGTTAGCCCACCTTATCATACCTAAAGGAAAAGAACCACATGGCACTTCAGCTTCCTTTCTGATGGGCTTCGGTTTCTGAGTAAATGTGTACAGATGTGTGAGTGTAAGCCATACTGATTATGTCAGTCTTTTCCAAAAATTGTGTACTTCAATAAGCATTTGTTAAGCATTTGACATATTTATAGAAGTTTAATGTTTGCTGTGAGTGGGCAAAAAGATGTGGTTCTTCACTTTTGATAGGCTTATATAATCTGATTTGGTTATTTAACACATTGAACCTTTTAATTTATTCTTTTATTTCATTTCACTTCATTAGATTTCTCCACAGTTCTCTAAAATTGTACCAAAAACTGTTGTCAAGGTGATCTTTGATTTTTCTGAGAATTTTTTTGTTTAAATCAAATTGTGTTAAAGTAAGGCCAACAATGTTCTAATATCCATTTTATCTTCTAATTGATGAAACTTCATATTAATTTTAGCTGTACATGGACTGTATTTATAGAGATACACTTGCTATAGTCAATCTGTATATCCCAGGACAAAACCTGTGTATAAGTAAGGGCGCCTGGGTGGCCCATTCAGTTAAGGGTTGGCCTTCTGCTCAGGTCATGATCCCAGGGTCCTGGGATCAGGCCCTGCATCAAGCTCCCTGCGTGGCAGAGAGCCTGCTTCTCCTTCTCCCTCTGCCTGGGTGCAGAGGGAGTGTCCACAAGCAATGACCCACTGCTGTTCTCTCTCTATCAAGTTAAAGAAATAAAATCTTAAAAAACAAACAACCCCCCCAAAACCCACTGTGTATAAGTAGTTTTAATCTAGTATCATTGATGCATCTCTAGAAAAAAATGGTCAGAAATGTTAGATTTTTCAGATACTACCTTTATTCCAAAGTAGTGTCTAAGGAAGACAAATTGTCTTCTGTTCTCCCTAGGTTCACTATTAAGTTTTAAAGTGCTATTACCTGAAATTTGAAGATTTCCAATGCCACTGGAGCTTTTTCAGAACACAAATCCTGGTGTCATTTCATGCCAAGTTTGTATAAGTATAGAATGCTGAACCCCTGTTCACTTGACCTTGCAGCTAGCAAACGTGTGTAAGTGCATTCCTAACTCAGAGGGGTTGATTTGGTTTTAGGTATAGGATGAAATTGGTAATTTCTGTAGGGACAAACCAAATGTTTCTTGGAACTTCTTTTTCTGGTTTCTTGGAGACTAGACCTCTCCTAAGGTTAAAGCTGTAAGTTATTTAGTGTGTGTATGTTTTTCTTTTTCTTTCCTTTTTTTTTTTTTTTTTTGGCCCATGCGGTTGCGATTACCCCTCAGTTTCTCTGGACCTTACTGATTTTACTACCATTTAGATTTAGATTCCGCAAAGCTTTCATCTATCGGGGTTAGCAGGCAAATTTCAGTCTTTCTCTTTTTCTTATTCTATTGGCATGTGAAGTCTGTTGTTACCATTTTTGGGTCATAAATCAGAGCAGAAGTGATTTTCCTCTAAGAAGTCCTCCCCTGTTAGTTTTCTCTTTCAACCCTTTACCTTCCAATGAAGAAAACGCCAGGCTGAGAAAGGTGGAGGTGGAAATGATGTTTTTTGATGGCTGGTTTGTTTAGGGAAATTGTCATTGTCTTACCAAGTTTTTCCCAAGTTGTTAAATGATGGACAGCCAGATACCAGGATATATGGTGCCAACTCTAAAGACCTAGTTTGAGTACTTTGTCCTTTACCTGCTGTGTGATTTTTTGGGGAAATTTCTTAAATGTCTATCTATCTATCAGGGAGATTGAGAGCACAAGCAGAGGGAGAAGCAGGCTCCCCTCTGAGCAAGGAGCCTGATGCAGGACTCAATCCCAGAACCCTGGAATCATGACCTGAGTCGAAGGCAGATCCTTAACCGAGTGAACCACCCAGGTGTCCCTTAAATTTTTTTTTTTAAACTTAGGGTATGTGCCTCACTTCTAAAATGGAAATAGAAATATTTTGGTTCTTACAACCTCAGTGTATATTGGTAAAACCTTTTGGACAAAAAACAAATAAATGCTCATGTATACATATGTATACACATACAGACAGACATATGTTTAGATTATTTTAATGATCTAATACTATCCAGTTTGGGGAGTATTTCATTTGCTTTATACTTTAGGTTTTTCTTTAAATTTTGCATTTTTGATTGAAAGACAAAGATGCTCCTTAATGGAAAAAGTTGTGTTCTGAATCCTTTTTCTTTCTATCACTTCTTTTAACTATAATGTTCTTGCCTGGTTACTGGGACATAGCTTCAGCTGTAAGTACTCTAGAAAACAGCCAGAGAGTAAAATAAGTATAAGGAATCTTTTTTGGGGTGCTTGGGTCATGAACCCTGCTCAGCGGAGAGCCTGCTTCTCCCTCTCCCTCTGCCTGCTGCTCTGCCTACTTGTGCTCTCCTATCTCTCTGTCAAATAAATAAATAAAATCTTAAAAAAAAAAAAGGAAAGAATCTTTTCAAATTTGGAAAGAAATAGTAATTATAGTACATATGATCTATTAAATGTAGAAAAAGTACTTTTGTTTTGAAGGAGATTCTTCTTCATGGACTTAAAATAAAACATATTGTCCTATTTACTTGCTAAAGGAAACTTTAGAATATCTCTCCATTAAATTAGGATATAGTGTATTAGAAGCTTGAGTATTTTGAGAGGTGGGATAGGAAACTGAATTGGTTGAAAGTGTAGGGAATTTTTTCTAAGACACTTTGAGTCATGTCTTTGCTCTATTATTATTTAAGTGTAAGGAACTTCACCTCATTTATTTCAGAACTGAAATTGGATGCTTTTGTTTTTATTTAAACAATTACACTTTACTCAGGCCTAATGGAAATTCATAATAAATGTCACCCAAGGTGGTATTTCATCTAATGGTATAATCTACCTAAGACTTAAATTGTTCTAACTATGCTGGCATTCTGTGTCATCTGTATGCTAATTATTCATAATACACATTGTTTTAGTGCTTTGTCATTTTAAATTTCACTGAAATTGAATTACTTAGAATTGGTGTAGTGGATGAGAAGAAATGAATATTTTTAAATGTAAACAAATACAAAATAATTCTGTAATTTTTTTCTTCTTAGGAACCTTGGGTAATGTGGAACATGGAAACCAATATCAGATCAAATTGATGTATGAACATAATCTTCAGAGAACAGCCTGCAATATGACTTATGGGTCATTTGGTGGTGTAAAAGGTAATTGGCATTAATCATTAGTGTGCTATTGCAAGTACCAGATTTTAGGATATTTAGCCATATAAAAATGGAGTGGGGTATGAATCTCAGAGGGAGTTAAACATATTTTATTGAGACCTTTATATTCGAGTGGTCAAGCAAAATGTGAGAAGAGAAAACTTTAAACTTCAAATGTGTTTGATTTACTATAACCAGCACTTTTAATATGGTCTATAGAGATATTTCTAAAAGTGTCTTTTCTTTAAATTTTGTCTTTGTTCGTGAACTGACTGAAATTGAGCTTTTTTTGGGTAAAACTGCGTGACTGCCTTTCTCAGTGGAAGAGGGGATTGATCTCCTTGCTAAGGCGTCCCTATCCTACTTGTGATAGGCAGGGGCGAAGCTGCAGAACAGTCTTCCTACCACGCCCACCTCCAGGGCCGCTGCACAGGGTTCTGTAGGTTGTTTCTGCACTAGGGCTCCTGCACTGGGGGGCAAGCACAGAGTGAAATGCAGACCTCATCCTGCTCATCAAACCATGTGCCCTGGCCTGGAATAAACCTCCCCAGAGGAAGGGGCATTTAAAAAATTCCACAAACACATTACATTTATCAAGTATTGGCTCAGTGAGGCTGGGTTCCTTCCACGTTGTAGGGGGGGTGGTAATCTTTTTCTAAGTAGAATGGGGCTATGTACAGCCTGCCCACCCACCCTAATCCCAGAGCTTCCTGTGTTACCAGGGCTTGGTGCTTGCTTGGGTACACTGTTGCTGTTGGCATGGGAGAGTTTTTACCTATCACCTGCCTCCTCTCACTTCACTGTGATAGGGTGATAGAGGAGCCACTGGTGCTGGAGTGAGGACAGGAAGCCAGGTAGTGACACTTACCTGTATGTGTGTGTGTTTGTGTGGCATCTGTGGAACATGAACTAGGGATTTCATAATATTTTACATCTTTCTGGGTTCATATTTTTGTTAGTTTATTGTTTAATCATTGCATTAAAATGTAGGCTACCTATGTTAGATTTTTCTTTAGTGACATGAAAAAATGACTTTATTTTGGAAGTCATTTCTTTGAACTCAGTTTTTTTATACATAGAGATAAAGTGAGGAAGAATGAATTTGAGTGTATCAATGAACAGGAATATTTTAGGTGGTAATGTACAAATAAATATTTTGCATAAAGTGATATGAATCAGAACACTTGACTGGATTGCAGAATTGCTTAACTTGAGTAATGGGAATGTTTGGATTATTTAAGAAATATGGGAGATGTCCAGAGTTGGATGAAGAGAGGAGAGAGAGCTGAAATTTGATGAGAGGCTAACTTTTATCAGTGAAATATCCTTTCCTAACCTCAACTGTCAGAACTGATTTTCACTGTTATTTTTTTTTTTTTTAAGATTTTATTTATTTCTTTGACAGAGAGAGAACGAGAGAGGGGATACAAGCAGGGGGAGTGGGAGAAGGAGAAGTAGGCTTCCCACCGAGCTGGGAGCCCAATGTAGGGCCCTGGGATCATGATCTGAGCCAAAGGGAGACGCTTAACGACAGCCACCCAGGCACCCCTGATTTTCACTGTTCTTTAAAAAGAAAATGTCTGACATGATCAGGGGATCTAGGCCTCTGTCGTTTAATAAGCTGTTTTAATTCTTTTCTCCCATGAAATCTTCAAAAAGCAAATTGCTAAATTCTGTGCATCTGGAGTCCAAAAAATTATAAGAGAAAAAAGTGCTTTGGCTAAATGAAAGTAAGTTTTAATTTTTTTGGTAGAATCAAGTCAATTCTTTAGACCACCTATCAAATGTTATGTTGATTGTACTTTTTAAAATCAGATCAAGTTAACCCAATTAAAATAAAATTTTAAATAACTAAAAAGGGATTCCTTACTTTTGTGTGACATTTTTGGTGATTTAATAATGGACTTCCAAAATAATGATAGTTGCTAATTGTTTTGAAAAGAGCAGATGACTTCGTACTTATATGATACCTTCTCTTATTTCTTAAATTATGCCTTACACTTAAAAAGTATCTTTTGAGAAAACAAGAGGCCATTCTGACGTGCTTTACTTTCCTGTGGTTAAGCAGAACATTTCACAATTTGAAACCGAAATGTCTGAGTAGCAGAAGTGATTATTCCATTTAACAGGTTTGAAACATATAATATCATTGCGGTATCTACAAAAAATGTGAAAAAATAGTAGGGTTGGTAAATTAGTAATAATCAGCCATATTGGCGGATTTCCAGGGTTCATAGGGAGTTACTACTAATAAGTACGTGATTTCTTTTTGGGAGGATGAAAATGTTCTAAAATTAGATTATGGTGATGATTGTACCATTCTGTAAATACAGTAAATACTTGAACTATATACTTCAAAGAGGTGATATATAATACCTCAATACAGCTGTTTAAAAAATTGGCCATGGGATAAAGTCTGATGCTAGAGAGGTGATAGTACAGTCTGCGTATCCTGCATTGCTTGGGGTCATGTAAAATGAGATAACACTCTTATAAAGCAGGTTGGCTATTGAAAACCATGAAAATATTCTTGGATGCTTATATATGACTTATGGCAATGTATATTAGGAAATGATCCAAAATACAGAAAAATCATATCAAGTTGCCATATAGTTATTTCTTTCCTCTTTCTGTCCTTCCTTCCTTTCATATATAAATTTATATATTTATTTGTAATAGAGAAAAATTAGAACTGATCTAAATGAATAATAGAGGAGAATGACTAAGTTTAAATGCATAGATTCAGTAGGTTATTATGAAAATATTAAGATTGTTTTGTTTGATGAAATATACATCATTGTACATAACTTTTTGTCCACATTTATGATTATTCCCCTAGGTTAGAATGTGGAAATGGATATTGAGTCAGAAGGTTATACAAATTTTTTTCTCAATCTGAAAACTCTCCCTGCCATATACTATATAAATAAATTGTAAAAAAGTACAGAACTTAAGAAGAAAGTAAAAGTCACTCCAGGATATGAACATTTCAATACAAAGCCCGTTTTCTAAACCTGATGTCACTGTGTGTGCCTAATGTGCATCTTTCCAGGAGTAAGCAGTCTTTTAAAGACTTGCCTAGACTTGATCTGAATTTAAAAAAGGAAACTTAAAATTTGTTGTCTTCTACCTTCCTCTGTATTTAGGATGTCTTCTTGTGGAATTATTTAGTGGTATAATCATGTCAGTCGTATTCAAGAAAGGAATTAAGCAAAAAGAAAACCTGGCCCCATTTTAAACAAATGTGTTTATAAGCAATGGGAAAGCAGAGCAAATTTATTTTGCATGTGCACCAGAATAAACTACCACTAGATGGCAGTCCTCTACAACCTTGTAGTTGGTTCTGCCTTTAAATAAGGTATGGAAAAAAAAAAAGGTATGGTAAGAAATCACCAGTGAAGGAATTTTGAGCCCAAGTAATACTTTCCCTTTTACTAAAAATAAATGTAACTTCTTAATGTTACAGAAAAGTATTGGAGTGGTTTTAAAAAAATTTAATTATAATAGGTAACATCTCAGAATACAATGTAAAAATGCTTTCTATCTGGGGCGCCTGGGTGGCTCAGTGGGTTAAAGCCGCTGCCTTCGGCTCAGGTCATGATCCCAGGGTCCTGGGATCGAGGCCCACATCGGGCTCTCTGCTCGGCAGGGAGCCTGCTTCCTCCTCTCCCTCTCTCTCTGCCTGCCTCTCTGCCTACTTGTAATCTCTCTATGTCAAATGAATAAATAAATTCTTAAAAAAAAAATGCTTTCTAGCTGTGCTTCTCAAATGTTAAATTGCATTTGAATCACAATGGGATCTTGATAAAAATCAGGTTCTAATTTTGTAAGTCCAGAATTAGACCTGAGTTTGAATTTCTTTTGTTTAAGATTTTATTTATTTATTTGACAGAGATTACAAGTAGGCAGAGAGGCAGGCAGAGAGAGGAGGAAGCAGGCTCCCTGCTGAGCAGGGAGCCCGATGCAGGACTCGATTCCAGGACCCTGGGATCATGACCTGAGCCAAAGGCAGAGATGTTAACCCACTGAGCCACCCAGGCACCCCTGAGTTTGAATTTCGATACTCTTCTCAGTGATGCCAGGTCTCAGAGATCTAGAGATATGTTGCTGTCCTCCATCTACTCAGTAGTCTTCTGTACTAGGCACTGCTCTAAGTGCTTTACAGGTTGAGTAACTTAAGATAGACTAAGCCAATGGTAGAGAAGGGATTCTAACTCAGACTTTCTGCTTCCAGAATTTTGTGGTTTTAACCATGCTAAATGCTTCCTTGTCTGGGCTGTGAGTAAATTAACCTTCTTCCTAATTCAGAAAAAACTTTCCTATCAGAAAGAGGTGATTCTTGGTTTGGCTGAAGTTAGTGCATAACTTTGATTCTTTGTAGATTATGGACAACATGTTGAGTAACTTCTGGGTCAGATATTTGCTTTTCCTATTGATTTTTTTGGTTTGCAGTTTGGTTTCTAAGAAAAATCCTCCCGCAGACCCCTAATAATCAGAGAGGTTATATATGGGAGGATAATATATGATTTGAAATTAGCAAAAGAGTGATTACTTTTTTTTAAACCTTTTTTTATTTATATGTTCATTAAGAAAATCTTTCAAAAACACCTTTTATATATCTGCAAAAACTCAAAGGTGCATTCCTTTGATGCAGTAGGGTTGGCTCTATGTCAAGCTACATGTAATGTCTATTAATGAGGAAAAAATGGTAAGGAAATAGGAAATCTAGTTTTATGAACTAGTTGAAGAATATTTGCTTAATATCTTCTATTATTCAGACTACTACCTACCATTCCAGAATTTAACTTAAAATTCTTTCCGTATTGTACTTTGTAGGGAGAAGTGACTGATATTAATGGCTGTATTGGGCTTTTTTATTTTTTTTATTTTTTATTTATTTTTATTTTTTATTTTTTATTTTTTTAAAGATTTTATTTATTTATTTGACACACAGAGGGAGAGATCAGATCACAAGTAGGCAGAGAGGCAGGCAGAGAGAGAGGAGGAAGCAGGCTCCCTGCCGAGCAGAGAGCCCGATGTGGGCCTCGATCCCAGGACCCTGGGATCATGACCTGAGCCGAAGGCAGCGGCTTTAACCCACTGAGCCACCCAGGCGCCCTGTATTGGGCTTTTTTAAACAAGAGGTGTATGGGAGGAGATGTGTTTAGAGTTAAAAAAAAAAAGGTATGGGCGCCTGGGTGGCTCAGTGGGTTAAAGCCTCTGCCTTCGGCTCAGGTCATGATCCCAGAGTCCTGGGATCGAGGCCCGCATCGGGCTCTCTGCTCGGCAGGGATCCTGCTTCCTCCTCTCTCCTCTCTCTCTGCCTGCCTCTCTGCCTACTTGTAATCTCTCTCTGTGTGTCAAATAAATAAATAAAATCTTTAAAAAAAAAAAAAAGGTAGTTTCCCTAATATAAATCTGAACTGCTTTTTTTGAAGAACGTGTTAATCTGGGTTTTTATAAAAATGGTAGTTTATCTTTGCCTTTTATACTATTGACAAATTAATGCTTGCAAAATTTAGCGAGTGGCATAAATGTGGACAATCAAATTACAGTTTGGAAAGATACTAAGTCAGTTTTGAAAAGGTAGATTTGAATTGATTTACAAATATGTTATTAAAATTGATGGACTTTATTTGGCTATTGGAACTCTACTTGTTTTTGAAAAAGAAACAAATGATACCTCTGCCAGATTTTCCTCTGCTTTTGTTTCATTGTGTCACTACAATAGTGATTGTTGATACGGCACTTTACCTAGTTAAGATAAATTTGTCAGTTCAGAATTGTATTTTGAAAAGGACAGCATTAATGTGGTCTGACAGAAAGCCAATGGTACAGCGAAGAAAGAATGCTGTTTTAAGGTAAACAACTGCAAATACTTAGTTTGGTAAAATAAGATACTTTATTTAGTGTATGTAATATATCTTGCTACCATCAAGACAGTTGAGCTTAAACTTCCTTTATTCATAATATGACTTAGAGACCCTGTAGTTACATCCTCAGTTATCACAAATTTGTCCTGTAGGGCTGGGACAAGTTGACAAACCTTATAATGTATATGGCTCTT
The DNA here is from genome assembly GCA_002007465.1 of Ailurus styani. Lineage (NCBI taxonomy): Eukaryota > Metazoa > Chordata > Mammalia > Carnivora > Ailuridae > Ailurus > Ailurus styani. The sequence continues at coordinate 1,314,491 of LNAC01000214.1, read as the reverse complement.
TCAAGTGTGCAAAAGGGACATTGGGAAGGAATAGTTGATTTGTTGGAGATGTGTGGGAACTTGCAGGGACTACAACAAGTCTGATGTTAGTCCTCCCTTGCATCATTCTCCATCTATCCATCCATCCATCCAGTCCATATTTACTGAGAGTCCTCTGAATACCCAGGCACTGTACTAGTTTCTAGGAGTAGCAAGATGAATAAAGATAGTTTATATTGTCAGGAAGCTTGCAACCTAGGGAACAATAAAGACTAAGAATTATGATATAATGAGGTAAATTGTAATAGTGATAGATATGTACAAAGTTATACTGGGGCCTTGAGGATGGAGCAGCTTCCTCAGGCTGAATAAATGTGTGTGTGTGTGTGTGTGTGTGTGTGTGTGTGTGTGTGTACGGGGGAGGATAGTACTCAAAGGTGGGGGAATGTACTGTTACCTATTTTATTTCAGTTCTTCATTTTTATCCACTTTAATCTGGATGTCATTAACCCCAGTTTCCTGTAAATGAACAACTTTATAGTCTTCAGTCTAAAGCTTTCATTGCCCATAGGCTGACCTATTCAAATTCTCTCTGGGATAGTTTGTTCCTCTTGAGAAGATTATTTTTCAGACTTTACAGCACTTAAGAAAAATTATTTCACTTTGAAAAACCTTAGCATTTTTCAGGCTACTAAATGGACTTTCTTACCTATAGTTTAAAGCCTTTAGTAAGGCAAAATTTTCTTTCGCTACCAGCTGATCTTAATGGAGAAGGATATTGTACTCTAGAGATGGCTAGAGTACTATGATTGTATTTGTTAAGAATGACACATTTTAGGGTAGAGATAGGAGATGAAGGAACACGAGAGATTAAAAGATAAATGGAGAGACAGAGCATGTCATGGAAGAGGGTTTTAAGAGGTATGAAAGGAGTCAGGAGAGTCAGAGGTTAAGCAGCTGGAGTATTAAAAGGAAAGTATTGGAATTAGCCACTTGGAGGTCACTGGTGATCTTAGGGAGAGCAATTTTAACAGAAGAATAGGAGCACTGGTCCAGTTGCCCCAGAATGAGGAATTCATGGGGAAGAAATGGAAATCACAAAGGGAAGCTATTGTGTGAAGAGGTTAGACTGTGAAGGGTAAGGGAAAGGTAAGGCCATAGCTGGAGGGGAAAAGGATTTATAAGGAGGGAGAAGTCTTTGAGGAGGTAGGATGCAATTTTGATCTGATGCATAAAATATCTTCCATTATATTTTTCTGAAAGAGTAAATTTGGATACATTTTTATTTGAACAGTTATGCTGTTTGGATTATGATGGGCCAGTTCCTTAAAATTTTACTTCTTATCACATAATTGGTGCTTTACAGTCATGTTGAATTATTGTCTTCTTTTCTTTTCTTTTTTTTTTTTTTAAGATTTTATTTATTTATTTCACAGAGGGAGAGAGATCACAAGGAGGCAGAGAGGCAGGCAGAGTGAGAGGGGGAAACAGGCTCCCTGCTGAGCAGGAAGCCCGATGTGGGCCTCGATCCCAGGACCCTGAGATCATGACCTGGGCCGAAAGCAGAGGCTTTAACCCACTCAGCCACCCAGGCGCCCTATTGTCTTCTTTTCATAATGAATTTGTGGTTTATGGGAAGAAGTTTCTTTAATACTTCAGTAGAGATTATCAGCACCCTCTGATTCTTTCTTCAATTTTTAGCCTTCTCTGAGATTTCTTGCTTTTTTACTCAATTTTCTTCTCTTCTTTCTTTCTTCCTTTCTTCCTTCCTCCCTCCCTCCCTCCCTCTCTCTCTCTCTCTCTCTCTTTCTTTCTTTCATTTATGTACCTATGTATGTGTGTATCTATCTATCTATCTATAATTTTACTGTGGTAAGAAAAACTAACATATCTACCCTCTTATCAGATTTTTAAATTGAGGTCCAGTTGACATACAACACTATGTTAGTTTCATGTGTATAATATAATGATTTGATATTTGTATTTCTTAACAGATTTTAAAGTGTGCAATACAATATTATCTGTAGTCTGCTCTAATTTTTTTTTTAAGATTTCATTTATTTATTTGTCAGAGAGAGAGAGCACAAGCAGGCAGAACAGCAGGCAGAGGCAGAGGGAGAAGCAGGCTCCCCACCGAGCAAGGAGCCTGATGTGGGACTCGATCCCAGGAGCCGTGGATCCTGACCTGAGCTGACGGCAGGTGCTTAACCAACTGAGCCACCCAGGAGTCCCATGCTCTAATTTTTAAAATTAGTTTTCTTGATTATTAACTTTTGTTTTTCATGGGGATATTTACATTTTGAGCTTACCAGGTAACAGACTAGTCAAGACTTAAGGAAACATTACCATCAAAAATCAATACCTCTCAATTTCTGTATGTGCCACAGTTTTGCTTTTCTAGTGGGTGTGCTTCTTTTCTTTTTCTAACCCTGCCTTTAGTGCAACTGAGGATTCTTTTTTTTTTTCCCCAAGATTTTATTTATTTATTTGACACAGAGAGAGAGATTACAAGTAGGCAGAGAGGCAGGCAGAGAGAGAGGGAAGCAGGCTCCCCACTGAGCAGAGAGCCCGATGCGGGGCTCAATCCCAGGACCCTGAGATCATGACCTGAGCTGAAGGCAGAGGCTTTAACCCACTGAGCCACCCAGGCGCCCTCTTTTTTTTTTTTTTAAGATTTTATTTACTTATTTATTTTAGAGAAAGAGAATAGGTGTGCGTGCTTGTGAGTAGAGGGAGGGGCATAGAGAGAAGGAGAGAATCTCAAGCAGACTCACGCTGAGCGTGGAGCTCAACATGCGACTTGATCTCATGACCCTGAGACCATGATCTGAGCCAAAATCAAGAGTCGGACACTTAACCAACTGAGGCACCCAGGCACCCCTTAAAGATTTTATTTTTAAGTAATCTCTGCACCCAACAGGGGGCTCAGACTCATGACCCTGAGATCAGGAGTTACAGGTCTACTGACTGAGCCAGCCAGGTGACAAAACTGAGAGTTCTTTTGACTGTAGTTGACAGTAGGTTCATGCAAGAATAAAACATTTACCGAGTATCACCATTTGGGCCTCCAGTATGATCAGATTTGGTTTCTCTCTTTTCATCTTTTGCTTCCATTTCCTTGGACAGGCTATTTCCTCTTGGTTTCAAGATGGCTATAGCTGGGGCTCCTGGGTGGCTCATTGGTTAAGCATCTGCCTTTGGCTCAGGTCATGGTCCCGGGGTCCTGGGATGGAGTCCCGCATGGGGCTCCCTGCTCAGTGCGGAGCCTGCTTCTCCCTCTTTATGCTGCTTCCCCTGCTTGTGCTCTCTCTTGTGCATACGTGCTCTCTCTCTCAAATAAATAAACTAAATTAAAAAAAAGATGGCTGCAGCAACTCTAAATTATCTTAGGTTCCAATCACTGTCATTAAAGGAATGCAGTTAAGCTTGAGTCTGAGTTAAGTGTGGGAGAGGTAGGACCAGTTTTCTTATTAACTACTAAGATTATAAGAGTGGAAAGGAGTGGACCTTAGGGGGAATGTAGGCAAATAAAGAACTGTGGTGAGTTTGAGGATTTTGGAGTTGATCAAAGAAAAAGGCATGACTATGAGATGTCAGTAGTCCCCAATGAGCTTTGTTTGGGTGGTGGTTTGACAGGATTGCATTCAAGGGGAAGTCCCTCACTGCAGGAGATTTTCCAGAGACCATGGCAGGGGACCACCACTAGAAGGGAAGTGGCCAAGGAAACTTGCTGGGGAGAGGGAAATCTGAGTGGGGCATATATGTGTAGGTGATATTGCCCAGATGCAAGATGGTGAGTCCTGGTCTGGAAACTTTGGAGGGCAACAGTGACTTATGTAGTTCTAGGATTTGTCTCATCTATGGCTAGTAGATGTTGGGTGCATTTTTGCAGAATATACAAAGCAGGTACACTATAAATGGCTAAAAATATGCTAATCTGGGCTATAATTAAAGCAAATGAAAATGTAAAAACTTAAGTTTGGTATCTGTGGGCTTTGAGTTCACATTCGTGGTCAGCCTGCTGTGAGGAACTAAACAACTTGGGGCTAATGTATAGGGGCCACCTTTAACCCATGTGTATGACATTAACAGAAGAGGGTGAAATAGGTGCTGGGTGGCCAAAACACTGCAAATGTCCATCTTGTTTTTGACTTCACTTTTTCTCCTAGAACCTTCCTGAGGTGCCACTTTACAATGGCCAGGAGAGGCAGGCAGTGGTGATTTGAGTGTGCCATGAGGTGTTTATGTGGACTGGGGGAGACAGGGGATAAGCAGTTGAAGAGTGCTGTGTTCTGGGCTGCATGCAGTCTCATTCTGGCTACACTGGGTGTGTGTGTGTGTGTGATAATTACTCCAAATGTTTTTTCGTATTTAGAGATTTGTCATAATTCAGTTTAATCAAATGCTTTGCAAGGCCATTTGTCATGTTTTTACTTCTGGGTTTAGTCTATGTTAAGCTTGGCAGCATGTTCCTAATTTTTTATAGATAAATTGAAACTTGAAGTGATGTAGGGCATTGATTTTACTTCATCTTTTCCTCTTTCAGTGCTTTCCACACCAAAATGTGCATGCTTTTTTTTTTATAAAAGTAATCATGTTCACAAAGAAATATTTTAAATGTATGGGTGTGTAGAAAAGAGGAAATAAATGCTTTAGCACCATCTTCCAAAGAGAACCACCGATAACATATCAGTGTGCGATAAATAGACTGTAGCCTAGAATATTCTGCCCTGAGTTAACCCAGAGTCATTTTATATTTCTGGAATTTAGGTATCTCACCATTAAAATGGCATAGTCACTGAAAAAGTATGTTTGTTGCGTGAAGTCTGGTGCTATATAATATGGGATGTATGCAAATAATCTGAATCAGTATTTGAAATAGATATATTTCTTAGCACGGCTTTTATTTAATATGAATATATCTTGAAGTCAGTTGAAGAATTTATTAAATATTGGTCTTCAGTTTGCATCAGTTAAAAACATATGGATTTACTAGCAAACAGAAAAAAACCCCATATTACTTGGGTTTTTCTATAAATTTAAAAAAATAGCATGTTATATGATATTCCTAAATATTTGGCAATGGATATATTTTACCTGTCAATTCTTTTTTTTTTTTAAAGATTTATTTATTTATTTAACAGAGAAAGAGAGATCACAAGTAGACAGAGAGGCAGGCAGAGACAGGAGGAAGCAGGCTCCCCGCTGAGCAGAGAGCCCGATGTGGGGCTCGATCCCAGGACCCTGAGATCATGACCCAAGCCGAAGGCAGAGGCTTAACCCACTGAGCCACCCAGGTGCCCCTTACCTGTCAGTTCTTATACTCCAAATGAAACTGGGCTTTCCTTTTAAATGGTAAAAAAAATTCATACAGTGATTTTAAACCTGTGCGTATTTTATATTCTGGGAAAGCCTTCTTGAGCGCTGTGTCCAGTCACAGCTCAGGATGTCTGGTAACAGTGTCTGCAGGTGGATGGGGAATGCCCTGCATCAGTACTCTAGAACTGATGGGAAGTACTCTGGGACTGATGGGGAGCATGTACAACGGCACTTCTAACAGTCATCAGTGCCTTCTGCTTGTTTTTGCTGCTTTGCCTTTTCAGGTTCCCTTTTCAGTCTATATACTTGGACTGTCACTTGTAAATGATTTTTGTTCAATGAAATTTAAGATTTCCCTATATGAAGTAGTCTCTGAGAGTCATTTTAGATCTGTTCCTTTTACATCTTGTTCATATCGTGTGGATCATCCACTGATTATTTGAGATTTGGTAGATGATACTACAACCGTATCTTACTTGATAACAAATTTTTTCTCAATTATTATAATATTGTATTTCATGTGTGTGTATATACTGTTAGGGTTTTGTTTGGTTCTCATTTTGTTTTAGTTTTGTAGCCTTACATATCACCCTGTCATTGGTGCTTGTTTTGTTTAATTAATATTCTTGCTAGTTAGAGAGAGGGTCTGGGTGAACTCTTCAAGAAGGAGAGGGAGGCCTTTCTGTAAGCTTAGTGAGGGCAGATACCATGTCTTCTGTTCACCACATATCTAATGTCTTACATATTGGTTTCATTGGGTGAATGAACAAAAATTGCCATGCGGTTGCACTGGGCTGGTGTTATACACATCAGGCTTTCAAGGTTTATTTTTTTAGAAACAAATGTTAGCCCAGTGCACTTTTTCTAGCCAACTTCTGAGTTTTGTTTTCTTCCTTAACAAGTGCATGTTGACTGGCTACTGCAGTGCATGGGTTATAGTAGTTACCATAGTGGTAAAGGTGGAGGTGATTACTTGGGCCTCCAGGCTTACCTTTACTCAAATGATTTCCCTATACACTAGTGAAGCCGCATTTATACAAGTCAAGCTTACCAGTAGAAATAATGAACTTTTTTGTTGATTTGGAATTTTGTTTCTATGCATTATTCATCCTTTTGTTATTAATATGTTTTTTGCATAAAATGTGATAATTCAGAATTATGGAGTACTTGTGATAATATTCACAAATCAAAAAGGTTTTAGTTTTTAAAAATTATTTAAATTCTTTGATATTGGGCGCCTGGGTGGCTCAGTGGGTTAAAGCCTCTGCTTTCGGCCCAGGTCATGATCTCAGGGTCCTGGGATCGAGGCCCGCGTCGGGCTCTCTGCTCCGCAGGGAGCCTGCTTCCCCCTCTCTCTCTCTGCCTGCCTCTCTGCCTCCTTGTGATCTCTCTCCCGCTGTGAAATAAATAAATAAAAAATCTTAAAAAAAAAAAAAAAATTCTTTGATATTTAGTATAAAAGGCATTCCTCCTCATTAATCCTATTATCTCTCTTCTTTCTGTCTCTGAGAGCTCATTTTCCTTGGACTCTTCCAGTTCTTTTATTTTACTTTGATTTTTTTCAGCCAGTGAAACTTCAGAAAAGTAGAATTTTTATCAAGGAAGGTTTAAAGTTAGGATGTAGGCATAATATGGGCATGGTGTGGATTATAAAGGTCTGACAGCACAGTAGTCCCACATTTGTGACCGAAGTGGAAAGAAAATGCTTTATATAAAAGGTTCAGTATGTTTGGAATATAATTGTCAGTAAAGAAGGTGAACAGATTTTACTAATAATATATATGAGCATGGTGGAATATTCTTTAAATCATAAAATGACTTCTATAAGCTTGTATGGGATTATATTGTCACATAAATAAAAATTCGTGCATTCTTTGGAATAAAAAGCCAGCCAAAGAAAACAGTGAACTGAAGAATAAGTAAATCACCTTTTACCTCATCTTGAGGCAACCCTAGATAATCAGATCCTCAGCCTTCAAATAACTTCTAATTGTCTAAACTGAGGCTTTTTTCTTGTCTGCCAAGGAAATGTGTTAGTGGCCACATGTGGTTGCTGAGAGGCTGTGTTTCCCAAAGCCGTCTGGATTCTTTGATAGTCATCCAGAGAGAGAACTGATATGCTCAGCTGGGGTGAATGAACAGCCAGAACACAGTCCTGCTTTTCTGTATGGGGATATTAGTGCTAATAAAAGATTGATGCTATTTTCCTTACAGGGAATCAACAGATAATGTTTTGATAACCCTTGTCTCACCAGTGAACCATATGGCCTTTATTTTCTAGTAGACATGGTTGAAATGTTAGAGGCAAACGTTAGAAAAGGATCCCTATGGTGTGCTGGCTCCTGTTCCTTGCCTCTGCATTAAAGTGTAGGTGTTTTATAATATTGGAGAACTTCCTTCATTTGTTTTTAAGATCCTTTATGGATCCATAGTGAGAAGTCAGAAGATCAAGGGGATAATAGGATTGATTCTCATCCTGTGCTGGGTTTTCTCATGTATATGGTATTCATTTATAAAATCTCTGGTCCAAGACTCATAAAACAATGTTACTTTCAAACAGCGTCTTCCTGTATATTATATTGTATAAAACCTTTAGTTCCTGGGGAAAGGTTATAAAGAGGGTTCCCTGTAGTCTGCAAATTCGTTTTTTACATGATCATTTAAAGTTGTTACTTTTCCTGAAAGGTGAATTCTGATTCCTTCTATATATGTATATATTATAGAAATTTGGTGGTTAAATGCCTCTTTGCCTACTGTGGCTAAGAGGGGAAAGGCTAAAAAGAATATTTTAAGTTTCTTGGTGTTGTTTGAAAAAATTAATAATTTCTTTCATGGTGGCTGAATGCCAAGGCTGGAAAAGTCTGTGGTCAGGACTGCCTTTGACAAGAGAAAGGTTAAATATGGTAGTTTTGATAGGATTTGACAGCCATTTTTGATCTCTATATGTGTTTCATCATGGTTCCTTTCTTAACAGTGGAATAACTAAGCTATTAAATATTTTACTCAGTTGAGAAGGAAAATGATTAAAAACTACTTTATTTAAATGACACTGTGACATAAAATGTTCCAACAGTTTAAAATATTCATCTACAAAACATATTGCCAAGGGAAATGAACAGTCCTCCCCTATCCTCCAGTCTTTCTTGAATTAAGTTGGTTCAGTAACCCTTTTCCAATCTACATGGAAGCTCTTGCAGATTTAAAGTCTAAAACACAGGGTAGAGCTGTATGTTAATGTTTAATATGAAAAACAAATGTTTGTTGACTACTATCAGGTTAAAGTTATTTTAAGAGTACGTTGGTAGTACTCTGTGTAGAGGATATCTATCTGCACACACACAGATAAGTATGTGTGTGTGTATATATATACACACATATATGTACATACACGTATACACACACAATAACATACACAATAAGCTTTAAGTATATCCTTTTTTTTTTGCCTTTATAAGAGGAAGTTTTATTGTTAATTATTTACCTTAATAGATTCAGAAAGAGGAACAGATGAACTCAGTCCAACATGATTGGCAGTTGGCAAAATCCAGTGAAGCAGGTATTCTGATTGCTAAGGATATAACTCGGGTGCTTTTAATACTTTGCCATTTTTAACACTTCAAACACAACCCAAAAGAAATGCATCATCTACCTCCCTTTCATTATAAAACCCTGCCTACCTCACTTTAATATGGAAATATCTTCATTGAATATGATCTTCAGAGGAACAAGTTCCCTGGAGAGTGAAGCCATGAGGACAGTGCACAAAAAGGAAAACTCATGACAAAACTCTGTATGTTGGGCGCCTGGGTGGCTCAGTGGGTTAAAGCCGCTGCCTTCGGCTCAGGTCATGATCCCAGGGTCCTGGGATCGAGGCCCACATTGGGCTCTCTGCTCAGCAGGGAGCCTGCTTCCTCCTCTCTCCTCTCTTTCTGCCTGCCTCTCTGCCTACTTGTAATCTCTCTCTCTGTGTCAAATGAATAAATAAAATCTTTAAAAAAATTTTTTTAAAAAAAACTCTGTATGTTAATTCACTAATCTAAGGAAACAAAACCTTCTAATATACTAAAAAATAAACCCAGTTACAAATGCACTAAAAGGTCTATGTCTAGAGATCTGGTAACTGAAAATGGCTGGCTATTTACAAGATACGCAAGCAAGAATGGTGCACCTAGCCCAGCGTTGGCCCTCAGAAACCAAGTGTTCTCTCCACTGTAGGCCACATACAGGAATCCATCTTCATCTTTTCTTTTTCCTAAAGCTGTCCCATAGTTAGGTTGGACTGTGGGACTGTTTTACCCACAAAAAGGAAAATTGCCTTTTTGGAAGGAACCTGGCTCCTTTTCCTGATAATCCCCATGAACTGAGCCACAGTGATGTCAGGTGGAACCAGATACTTCCATTTGTCATTGTCAACAATCTGAGAGCCTGAGACTTTTTCCACAATCACTGGAACCAGTTGGGATATTTCGCTTGGATCTTTGCAGATTCCACACATTTGTATTCCATCAAGTGTTCCTCCTTGAACATCCACTTCATGGTGGTGGTGGGGAAGGGATGCAGCCGGGTTAGGAGCCGGGGAGCTCAGTGCACCAACCACCACAAAAACAACCTAGATTATCTCTTTGATGTACTTTTGGGTAGTTTCCAAATTTTTTACTAATGTGAATAAAATTGCTGTGAACATTCTTATATAATTCTTTATGTGGCCAGTAAATACTAAAGTGTTATACATATGTAGGATGGTTTAAGAATTATATTGCTGAAGTTTTTTTTTTCAGCTTTTTCACTGTTACAAAATTTTAAGATACTCAAGAATATCGAGAATAGAGTTCTAATATTTGTAGGCATGCGCTATGCAGAAGAATGACATTGTATGTACTTATGTCTTCCAGCTTCTAAAGATATAAAATTTGTACCGTTAGTATTTCATATAGTACACAATTTAAGTCATTTCTGGCTAATTTAGAATATCAGAAATGATAAAGCTTGGTGTATCAGAATGAGGCCCCCCACATTATATTAATTTGAACTGTATTTCTGCCCAAGTTAAAAATAAACAGGGTTTTAATACCAAATTTCCTTACATTGAAATTTATGAATAAGAAAGCTTTTCTAGATCTTTGCTAAAATAAGATAGTATTATTTAATATGGAAACAATAACTGAGAAGTAGTCCTAAATCTAATTTGGAAAGTTATATTCATGATTTTAGGGGACTATGAACATAAAATGTGTGAGTAGAAAATTAAGATTTCATATGGCTTTTTGCAGCTGGTTGATTAAGTCCTATACAGTTCATTGTCTTAAAGATGAAATTTGTACAAGGTTTTGGAAGATAGGAGTTGTATATTAGAAGTTCCTGTTTCGGAGGTAGTACAGAATGGTTTTAACAATCTATCATCTTTCATTTACCAAAGGAAATATGTAAAAAGAAAAGGAAAATGTTCAGTGGGAACAAAACATTGAGATGATGAAAAGCTACAAGGAAAGAAAAAAGACTTTAGAAAGACGACTAAAATGAACTAGGTTTTTTTCCTCAACAATCTGTCTGAATTCATTTTGCTTTCATTATATATCTAGCCTGGAGGTAAAGTATGTTGAGTATTACAACAAAGAGGGTGTTATAAGGAGGGCTTTTAAAAAAATAATAAAGTATAACATATGTGTAAACCATGCAACTTTGTAACAGGAAACTTTATAATAAGGGAGGACTGTGCTTAGCTTTTCCACAATTTTGGAAGAATGAGTTTTATTAGGTGTTAGACAAAGAAATTATCAACTGACTTTTATGCTGTAAGGTTGAAAGATTTGTTATGACCATTTCTAGACTTTAGCAGTGGTTTTAATGTGGGCCCTGCTGTATTAGAAACAGTGCCTAACACTATTAATATGTCTACTGTTGCTAGTTCTCTTAAGGAATATGATGTTTAACTTTTGCCTTTCAATGAAAGATTATTCAAAATCCTGTTATTCTGTGGTTTTCTCAGCAGTATTAGGCTGTTCTTGAATTGATCAACACATAATATAATTTGGGAACCCAATCAATGGTTCTTTTATTTTTGAAAGATGGTGACAAATTCTTTTGAAACTTGGGAAATTGGCTCCATCATTCATCCCTTATTCTTTCTTTGCTTCTCCTGCCCAACTTCCTAAAAACCATATTATTTTGATGTCAATATGTAGAATAGATTATCTGTTGGGGAATCAGTGTGTATTAATTATATTGGAATAAATGTAAGCTTGACAAATGATAACGGGTAAATAGGCATTGTGCCTAATAGGTTATTCAGTTCATGAGGACACTAAAATTAGGGACCTCTAACATGCCAGAACCATATTTCTTGTAAATTTTCCCCAGTTTTGAGATTAACTGGCAATAGCTATATTTTTCTGGCTTTGTAAAGTCTAATATGTTATGGTAGAATTTCAGGATTTATATAGTGCTTATTATAGAATAGTTGAACTCTTTGTATTTATCACACTGCTATTGAAGTGAGCTAGAAGTGTAGAAATCACTCTTCTACCTTTTGGTTTTTCAGTAATCTATCTTTTAAAATATTATATCATACTAATTTTCCTGTCTTCTCTCTCCCACTTAAAAATGATTATACACCATGCACATTTACATACTGTTTTTATTGAAGGTAGGGGAATTTAATGACACCCCTTAATATCCAGCCCATCGTAGGGATCTTAGAAAATCAGGGATAAAGTTTCTAGGCTTAGGAGAGAGAGATTAGAAATGTGTTAGCAAGATAGATTATTACATATTTAAAAATAGATTATTTACTTTAAACCTTGTAAAATCACAGAAACATTCAAAATAACTTTTAACCATGTGTAATTCATTTGATAAAAATAAAAAGCCAAATAGTACAAAATTATGAAGGTACTATTTCCCCCCATCCCCTGCTTCCCTCCCCCCTCATGGTTAACTTCTTATCTCTAAATAATGTAATTACACCACTATTTTTGAATTCATCATGTTTAATTTTTTTCTGTTGATATAGTGACAAAGTGTTTTGATTAATGACACATTCTTTCTCTTACCCTTCCAGTTATATCACTATCTCATTTCCATTGCTGCTCATTTCTGCACCTACACAAAGGATACTCAAACTTCTTTCTTGTTTCATCAGCTTTTAACCCCTTGATTCCATATTTTGTAAAGCGAGCACAATTGTTATTTTGTCTTTACCATTATTACTCTCTACCTTAAGTTTCTCAACTTCTGTCAACTCCACCTTTATTCTTGCTTTGTTAATAGCAAGTAACATTTACATACTGGTCTTTAGTTATAGCTAAATCTTCTGTGACTATAGATGATTCTAAAAGTTAATACATACTTTGAGATATGTAAATATTGTTCAGTGTAGTATATACCAGGATCATATTTCCTTCTTTATGGTTACAATGTCCTGTGCTACTCAAAGGAAAATGTTTCTAGTGGATTCTTTTTTTTAAAAAAAAATCATACATTTCTTAAAGAAAAATCATATATTTTACATAACCTTATCATTTCTCAAGTTTTCTAGGCTTGCAGTCATACTGTTGAATCTGTCAATTCCCTCTAGTTCCTGGGGAACTTCCTGTTATCTGGAGGTATGGGATTTTTTTTCTCCCCAATTTTTTACTTTCTGAATGATCACATTTTGTTCTGGAGTAATTTTTATTTCGTTTTTTTGCTTTTCTTGGGCTTTTCTAATTTCTGGCCTTCCTCATGTGTTTGGTTGTCAGTTTTTTTGTTTTGTTTTGTTTTTTTGAGGGTCAATCAATAGAAAGATTAAGTACCGTGAGAGTGGTTTGGGCTTTTGACCAGCCAGCCTATCTTTAAAGTGAGCGGTTGGGGAGCAAATTTAAATTAGGGACCTCCAGATGTCAGAATGAGGAGAGGAGGCCTATTCACGGGAACTAGCACCACTGTTAATCACTATAGTTCTTCCCAGACAGGCCAATATTTCTTGAAAGAGAAAAACCCTTCTCTCTCTCTGTTTTATTTTGAGGATGAACGGCAATAAATACCTCCTTGTTGAATATGTATGGCAAGTGGGAAGAGGGAGAGGAAAGAGGACAGTTGGCTAGCTGGTGGTCCTTAGCTGTCTATATATCTAATCTTCCTTTCAAAACATTTTTATTGAGATATAAGTCACTTACATAATTCACTTTTTTAAAGCACACAATTTAATGATTTTTATTATACCCACGGAATTGTGCAGCCACGACTACCTCAATTTTAGAACATTTTTACCACTCCAAAATAAACCTCTTACCATTAAAATGGTTCTGAGACTCAGTTTTCAATGTGTGGAGCAAGGATGCAGCTTCAAATAATTCTCCAGATGCCAGCTTGGTGTTCTATAATTCAATTCAATTCTGGCACTATCCATCTGGAGATACCATCAGATACCACAGGTTAAAGGGTCAGTTCTACAAGGTTGCTCCCCACTGCCACCGCACCCAACCGTATCCCCATTTCAGATGCCACTTGTAAGCCCATGTTGTTATCTGTGCTTCTGACTCACGAGCTACAGATTGGAAGTTCCCACGACCCCCTCCTTAGACTTCAGACGCCAGTCCCAAGCCTAGGTTGTTATGTGTACTTCTGATGGACCAGCTATAAATCAGAGGTTCCCATGACCTCCTCCTTAGGTTCAATTAATTTGTTAAAGCTATTCACAGAACTCAGACAACTTACTAGATTACTGGGGGGGGGTTGTTTGTTTTTGTTTTTTAGTTAGGGATCTGACTTTGGAATAGCCAGATAGAAAAGCTGTATAGGGCAACATATGGAGAAAGGAACTTCCATAACCTGTTTAGGTGTGCCACTCTCCCCAAATTTTCATGTGTTCACTAACTCAGAAGCTCTCTAAATCCTGTCCTTTTAGGTTTTTATGGAGGCTTCATTACATAGGCATGATTGGTTAAGTCACTGACCGTTGGCTATCTGTTCAGCCTCCTGCCCCTAACCCTTCCCTAGGTTGGGGTGGGGGGAGGGTAGTATTGAAAGTTCCAACCCTCTAATCATATGGTTGGTTCTCCTGGCAACAGCCCCCATCCTTAGGTGAGGGCCAAAAGTCACCTCATTAATGTAACAAAAGACACCTTTATCGCTTCCAACACTTAGGAAATTGTGAAAACCCTTGGACATTTCACATAAATGGAATCATACAATATGAAGTCTTTTGTGATGGCTTTCTTTCACTTAATATAATGTTTTCTTTCTTTTTTTTAAGATTTTATTTATTTGAGAGAGAGAGCAAGTGAGAGCATGAGCAGGGGGGAGCAGCAGCAGGAGAGGGAGAAGCAGACTCCCTACTGAACAAGGGACCATGGGGCCCAGGACCCTGAAATCATGACCTCATCCGAAGGCAAATACTTAACCAACTGAGCCACTCAAGTGCCCTTTAGTATAATGTTTTCAAGATTTATCTATACTGTAGCATGTGTCAGTATTTCATTCCTTTTTAGTGTAAGATAGTATGAATATACCACATTATATTTATCTAGTCATCAATTGATGGACATTTAAATATTTGATCTTAGCCAAAGGGATGAGAAGCCATATTTGATGGGTATTTAGATTTTCGACTTTATGGCTATTGCAAGTATTGCTGTTATGAACATTCATATACAAGTTTCCATTTCTCTTGAGTATATATATCTAGAAATAGAATAGCTGGGTCTTACTGTAACTCTATGCTTAACCTTTTGAGGAACCACCAAACATTTTTCCGAAGTTGTAAACATATTTTTATCCTACTGTTGATGCACTCAGGTTCCACCCAAGGATGGGTTCTCCACATTCCTGTCAACACTTGTTATTATCCATCTCTTTGATTATAGCAACCCCAGTGGGTGTTAAGTGTGTGGTGGTATCTCATTGTGGTAATGATTTGCTTTTCTCTGAACTGTGTCCCTGGGGCCAGGGGCTAGGGCTTGTCAATTGGCGGGCTTCTCTTGAACAGTGGGGAAGACAAGGGTTACCTAGCTGTTTTCCTGGGGACTCAAATATCTATAGTTGTAGGTAGTCTTTTCTCTTGAGGTGTTCTTCTTTCTCTGTAGGTTTCTTTAACTTTTTGGGAATCATGAGCCTAAGTCCCATGGTTGGGGAAGGGAATTAGAGGATTGACTATCCAGGGTATAGACTTTTTCTTCAACTATGTATTTTCAGCTACTTGCTCCATTCCCATGCTATTTTATATCTGTGTCCCTCTAATCTGGAGTTCCTTATTTCATTCAACTTGTCCAGAGATTATACTTTCTGTTTTCTGTGAAGGTCTGTGTATCTGTTACTTACATAGATGTTTAGATAACTCTCTCCTCTTCAGATCCCGTCTTACCTCACTTTCTCTGATACCTGGTGCTTTTACTTCCTGAGCCTTTTTAGAATTTTATGAGGTGAATAAATATATTCTTCAGGCACTTAGATTTGACCTTGCTGTGCCCTTTAGTATTGTTTACCTTTTTTCTGTTAACTTCCCATCTTCATAGATTGTGGTTAGGCTTACCACAGGTCTTTTGATTTCTTTGAAGGAGTTTATGTCTGTTTATTTTACTCCTTTTTGTTTGGGGTGTTTTTTTAAGAGGAGAAGAAGACATAATAGTCTTTAATTAACAATCTTGAAATAGGAAGTCATACTAACTCTTTTGATATAATGCCTCAGAGTTACTAGTCAGGTAAAGAAAATGTGAGTGGCTGTCTCCACAGGCTCTTAATTTCTGCCCTGAGTGAAATAATAATAAACGGGGTCAGAATGCTTGCCAGGTCATGATTACAGAAGCTTGGCTGTAAGTCATGGGCAAAAAGCTTGGTTGTCTGCCCCCACAGTTGAGTGAGTGGTTTCACCTCTGGGACCCAGTGAATGTTCAGACGGTTGAGTAATTCCACCTCAGGCACATGGTTGGCAGCAGGGGAAGTAATATCTGAGTACTTGGCATGATAATTAATGGGGAATATAAAGGGAGTGTAAACATTTGACAGGACTTTGTCTCTTAGTTTCTTACAGTTTCATTTTCATTGCTACCAATAGGATTGGTTTTGCTCAGAATGGGGGTATTCTTAATTTTGGCAGATGCAAGGATTACTATCATTCTGATATGGTTTCTCTAGGAAAAGGAGATGAATACTATGTTAGTCTGTGATCTACTGTAAGAGCATCTTTTTAACCAGTTTATTTTTTATTAATTTTTTTGATTTTTTACTTAAAAATTGAAGTATAGTTGATATACAATGTTACCTTAGTTTCAGGTGTACAACATAGTGATTCAACAACTCTGTAGTTATGCGGTCCTCACCACAAGTGTAGCTCCTATCTGTCACCATACTTTGCTATTACAACTTTATTTTCTGTGCTGTACCTTTCGTCTTCAGAACTTACTCATTTTATAACTGGAATGAGCCCATCATTAAGGTCAGAGGATGATGGGTAAGGTCTTGGTTAAGTTCTTAGCTCTTTGGTAGGTTGGGGGGATTGAGTTAGTCCTATTTGGATCACATAGAATTTGGGAACAGTTGGTGGCTGACAGAAATCACACATTTGCTGTGCAGGGAAAAGACAAAACTCAGAATAGTGGTTCTCAAACTTCAGTGTCCACCAGAATCACCTGGAAGGCTTGTTAAAACACAGGACTGTTAGCCCCTACTCTCAGAGTTTCTGACTCAGTGGGACTGGGATGAGGCCCAAGAATTTACATTTCTTTTCTTTTTTTTTTTCCTTAAAGATTTTATTTATTTGACAGAGAGATAGAGAGCACAAGTAGGCAGAGCAGCAGGCAGAGGGAGAGGGAGAAGCAGGCTCTCCGTGGAGCAGGGAGCCTTATGTGGGACTCCATCCAGGACCCTGAGATCATGACCTGAGCTGAAGGCAGCCGCTCAACTGACTGAGCCACCCAGGCAGCCAAGAATTTACATTTCTAACAAGTTTCTGCATGATGTTAATACTGCCGGTGTGGGAAACTATACTTTGAGAATCACTGCTTTTGAACAACAGTTCTTAAATTTTAGTGTGCAGAGTATTTTCTGGGAAGGTGTACCGGAAGTGTTGTGTTTAGGGCCTCATTTCTGGAAATTCTGATTTGGAAAGTTTGGGGTGAAGCCTAGGAATCTGCATTTTAAAGTATCCCAGCTAACTTTTTTTTATTATTCCACTGTATGGATATATACCACATTTTATCTATCCTTTCATCATTTGATGGACAACCCCAGATAATGCTTATACAAGAACCACAGAAGATCACCACACCATACCATGAGAAATGCTGCTCTGTAGGTTTCATGTAACAAAGATTATAAGTTAATGATCCTGAGGCATGTGGCTGGGTTAGTCAGTAGAGTGTGCAACTTTTAATCTCAGGATTGTGAGTTTGAGCCCCATGTTGGGTGTAGAGATTATTTAAAAAAATTAAAAAGACAAAGCAAATCATCCTTATTTATTTTTACTAAATTGGAACACTACTTTTCTAATTTCCACATATACTTTTGTATTAGTATCCCAGCAGGAAGTAGAGCTTATCTCAGATGATTTAAATAAGGAGATTTTAGTGAAGGGATCATTGACAGGTGTAGGCAGAGTTAAGGGAACAAATAGTGAAACATCCAAGTATTATCTGTAGATCAGCTTTTACCACTTCTAGGGTTGAAGGGTTTACCACTTCTAGGGTTACCACAGGAGGAAGTAATGGTATTATTTTGAGGGTTTATTCAGAGTGGAAGCCAGGGCACCTGGGTGGCTCAGTTGTTAAGCGTCTGCCTTTGGCTCAGGTCATGATCCCAGGGTCCTGGGTTCGAGCCCTGCCTCAGTCTCCCCTCGCAGTGGGAAGCCTGCTTCTCCCTCTCCCACTCCCCCTGCTGGTGTTCCCTCTCTCCTTATGTCTTTCTCTGTTAAAATAATAAATAAAATCTTAAAAAAAAAAAAAGGGTGGAAGCCATGGAGAAGGGCCCTTCCTCTTACTCTTCATTCAAGCAGGGGAGAGACAAAGTCTCATCAGTCACCTTTTGTTCAGGGTGGTATTTTTGTCATTTTCCCATCTGAAACCAGAATTGCAATGGTCATCACTAGTGCTCATCATATAACCTAATGGGAAAGGGAGTGGGATGGTGGAGAAATAAGTAATGTAAAATATGCTTGGCTGTAACATTCTCCATTTTTGTAGCTGGTCTACAGACTGAAGTTGATAATCATAACTTCCTTTCTCCACTACCTATTTTATGTTCTCCTTATATTTTTTCAGCGCATTGGCAAGTCAGGCTTCTTTGCCTTCATACCCCAAAGATCTGAGTCCTTATGTGTCCTATATTTATTGGGTTAACATAGTTTTTCATTAAGTTTGTTATTGGACATAGGAATAATACTAAGAGGCTGGCCAGTGAATCTCTTGGATTTTAGACTTAGTTTATCTGTTTCTGTTGTGCAACAGCCACCCAGTTTCCTCTCAGTAATAGGGAGAAATCACTCTGTTGGCACATTAACCTTCTTCTTCTTCTTCTTCTTCTTCTTCTTCTTCTTCTTCTTCTTCTTCTTCTTCTTCTTTTTTTTTGCCTATGGTGGAATCCCAACTGGGGCAGTCTCAGCTTCAAATTTAATAGAACTGTGACTGTGTTCCTTGCTGGAAGCTTTCTTTTCCTGGGAACTAGAATCTCTAATGTCTTCACAAAGTATGTCCATTTTGAGAAATCCTTCCACACAGATCCTTTCTGGACCTCCTATTTTACCAATATTTCAGTCTTTTTCTTTCCACTTCCTTGATCCTAATCCAGTAGGCATTACCCATGTATCAGTGTAAATCTGAATCTTAGGCTGTCCCACATTCTGAGTAAAGTGACAGTGAGATGTATTGCTCAAAGTTAAACTCATTGGGAAGATTTTCCTTTTTTACTGTTTTTCAAGGAAACTTTGGAGTGGGAAACTGAGGTCACAGCTTATCCATGCTGCCAGCGTGTCATGTAGACACATTTGTAAACCAAGGCTGTGGGTTTTTTTCTTCTTCTGTTCATTGGTCATAGGGAACTCCACACGAGGTCATGGAAGAGCAGGGAAGCAGCTGGAGTAGGTACTGTGGGATTTGAGCCACTTACTCAGTTTATGTCTTTTTTTCTTATTCATATATTTCATTTCTCTTTAATGATAAAACGCTGTTTCACACACTCAATTTCGTGACACAGTAGATTGGGTAACCCATTTCATGATGGGGAGCTGTGGTCATCTAGTCATTTGGTGTCCTGTAACTAGATGTTCTGTCTGTATCATGGCCCTGGAGAGCTAGGAGCTGTTTCTCAAATGGAGAATAACTGTTGACAGATAACCCGAGGGTCTATACAATGACTCTTCTTTTGGGGGTTTTCAGAGGCTATATAGAGTAGACCTATCCGGCATAGGTAATTCAAGTACTACTGGGTCTTTTGGGCCATAGAAGATCAGCTTACATAGTAGTGTTTATCAGCCTCAGAGCCCTCTCTTGCTCTGGGCTCTACTTAAAAGTAGCCAGTCTACCTGAATATGTGACATATTGCTTCTAAAATTCAAGAACAGTTTCCAAGTTTTGTGCTTTTTTCTTTCTGGAAGGCAGTGCAAGGTGAAGCAACATCTTTTTTTAGAGGGCATATTCTGATATGTCCCAAATTTTCCTGGAAACTTCACAGTGTGGCAGGCTCTTGAATTTTTATGGGGTACTTGCCACTTCCTGCTTACCAGATTTACTTATAATGTCATTGATATTGGACTAGCACTAAAAGAAGATATCCCTTTTAAAAAGTTTTGCATGACAAAGAGTTTTTACTTGTAAATGCTTATTAGTACGCCAAGTAATAATGTGTAACTAGTTTTTGAATTCTATCATCTAGTAATTTTGATTAAGAGAAACTAAAAGCAGCCCAAACAATTATACTAGTATTCTTTGTACTAACTTTATCCAGAAGGGGCTATTTTAAGGCTGACTGCTGTTTTACACAGGTTACAAATAACCATTACTTTTTCATAGATAAAGTACCTGATCTTCAAGAAGGCTTTGGGGAAAAAAGTTAATCCCTTTCTTAATTTTTTTTAACTTATCCACAGTGTTGATATATATATTGCTTGAGCTAAAAAGCGTGGGAAAACACACAATGTATACCCATAAATTTCTTTTTTAAAGGTTATTTTTTATTAAGTAATCTTTATGCCCAATGGGGCTCAAACTCATGATCAAGATCAAGAGTTGCATGCTCCACCGACTGAGCCAGCCAGGTGCCCCATCCATTAAATTTCTAAGCATATAAAGTAGAAAGATAATGTCTTTGGATAAGCTCTGAGTTTGTATCAAGAAGCTAGTTTTGCTATTCTCTCAAAAGTAAAGGGATCTACCATATAAGTATGGCAATAATTTCGTGGCTTTTCATAAGAATATAACTTGAGCTTTGCTAAAGCTTCATATTCCATGAAGGCACCTGAAATGCCAATCCATGGAACAGGCTCTTTCTTTTCCCCCTAACCATTTATGAGACAGTTTTCATGGATTTCTGGTGGGGTGTAGCAAAGACTGAAAGGTTTTCCAGGACTTCATCTGTGTTCTTCTGGAAGTAGTTCTGGAGGATGGTCATCCCCTGGGTCTTCTCCACTTCAGTGCTCTACTGGGATCCCAGAACTGCAGCTTCCTTGGCCTTGAACTCTTCCTCCCTGTGTAGGTAATGTTGTTCAATTTTAGCCTGAGCTGCTTTGAACTCCTTTGGCCTCAGGGTTGTTTGCTCGTGGGCCTCAGACACCTTCTCTGTGGCTTGCTTCTTGCTTGCAGTAGCTGCTCCATGTGCTGTCACTGACTGGCCGTGGTGGCAAACTGTACTACTTATCTTTGACAGGCAAAAGGAACCACTTATGATTATCTTTATTCATTTGGATTAAGAATTGTAATAGTTTAATAGATTTGCACCAGGTTTCATGAGCTGTATTGACCTTTTCCACTAAATATGTCTTATTTTTGAAGAGCAGCTGTAATTGGAATCTCTCCTAAGTTTATGATAATCCATAGTTGTTACCCAAGATCCATTCGGCTCTTTCACAGGCCAAACAGGATAATGAATGAGGATGCATCATTGTTGTGTTTTTTAAAGTCTTTGATGGTGGCACTAGTCTCTGCAGTTTCCTTAGTGATGAGTATTGATTTTGAAAAGTGTGCCCTTTTGGTGGGTTGGCAGAAGTTCCAAGGGATTCCACTTAGTCTCTGCTACCATTATTATTTCATAATACTCTTCCTTAGCAGAAGCTAAGGTAAGGATTCAGCTAGTTTATGAGTATATCTGTTACAATTTCGTGTTACATCAATGGGAAAATAATGGCAGGATGGGTCTGTGCACCCGCTGGATTTACTGTGGGAAAGACTTGGCTGAAATCTTCATTTATAACTGAAATTCTCTAAGTTCCACTTTGACTAGTGGATCATGTGACATTTGACATTCTCAGCAATTAATGAACCTAAAAGGTCTGTGTATTTCCCTTTAATTTGTGCACCATCACCCAGTTAAATGGCCACCAGAGATGCTTTTAGGTTCTCTACCTGTACCTGGATTTGGGAGTTTAAGGTCCTAAGCTTTTTTATTTTGTAAATCCTTAAGCAGAGCAGGTTGCCCACTTAAGGAGTCTTTATAAAATTACTATTGTTATCAAACAATCAAGTGCAATAGCCATTTATCTCTCAAAGCCGGTCTTCAGCTGGCCCCTTTATCCCACACTGTACCAATAATAATTTGAACAATTATGATTCCATTGCATGACATGTATTTCTATTGTTTTTTCTCGCTGCCCCCTCAGGGAAATCATCATGCATTCATCAGCAAACCAGTCCCCAATTTCCTACATACTATATCAGTTAAGATCCCAGCAGGAAACAGCATTCATGGCAGATGATTCAAACAAAGAGACTTAAAGAAGTGGGATTACTTATAGAGGGGTGGGAAGAGTTAAGAAGAGAAATTGTCTCTATAGTTAGCAGAATAAATGTAAACTATCTAATTTAATTGTATTTCGGAGTATATTTGTTATGACAGCATGACCTTTTCTGTTAACTAATACAAGAATTTACATTATTATGGCTGTGTAGACACTACTGACAGCTGAGGCACGATTGTATTTCTTCTCTTTGTTTTCTCTGAAGTTAAAAATAATTTAAAGGACATTTTTATACCCTTTAACCAGATTTCTCCATTGTTAATATTTTCATCTTATCTGTTTTAGCACTCTTTATTTTCTTTCTTACTCTCTCTCTCTTTCTTTCGTGCTCAGTCTCATGCATACACAATTTTTTTTGTTGTTTTCTGAACCATATAAGAGTACATCATTACATACATCATAGCCCTTTATCCCTAAACTCTTTAATGTATATTTCTTAAGAATAGGAATATTCTTATATAACCATAGTACAGTTATTAATTTTGTAAAATTACATTGATATAATACTTTTATCTATTCTAATACCCAAATTCTAATTTTGTTCTAATAAGGTAAAAAGGTGCTTTATAGCATCCCCCCACTGTTACAAGATCTAGTCCAGTCTGTATTTATTTGCTTGTATTTTTGGCCTCTTTTAAGCTGGGGAATTTCCACAGCCTTTCCTTGTCTTTTATAACATTGACATTTTTGAAGAGTCTCTCTCACCATTTAAAAAAGAAAACATTTCTCATTTTGTTTATCAGTTGTTTCCTTGTGACATTAATATTATACATTCTTGGCTATACTAGTATACTACTGCCAAGAATAGGTAATATTGCATTTTCCATACAGTATCATGTAGAGTTACCTTCACTGACGATTAATTTTGGTCTGCTGGTCAAGGTGTTTCCTGATTTCTCCACTGTGTAATTACTGTTTTCCTCCATTGCTGCTAGTAAGCAGTATACATATCTTGCTTTTCATCAAAATTTCCCCTTAAATTTATCATTCATTGATGATTCTTGCTTGATAAAATGTTTACAGTGATGTTGCAAGATGATTTTTCTAACTCAGCACTTCTTTTTATTTGCCATTTGGCCGTCAGTGTTCTATAAGTAGTAGATTTCCCTTCTCCCTCATTTATTCATTTGTCTATTTATTATTAGCATGGACTCATAAATGTGTGTATTTCTCAATAGTTTGTAAGTCAGTATTGAACTTAATAATTTTGGTGCTTAAATTGTCCAAGATTTGGCCAGTGGAAGCCTCTTCAAGCTAGCTCCTATGTCCTTGTGACATACCCCCCCTTTTTTTTAAGGACTTTTAAAACTTTATAGCACAGCAGCATTTTCTAGGTTCATCTTATACCTATCCTGCCCTAGTCATGGAATAAGGTATTTCTCTGGGGAGTCCTGGTTCCTGTTAGTGGGAAATGGTATTAGAGACTGAGATCTGAGTGCTAGGTGTGCTCATGTTACACGGTATCTTGGCTTTTAGGCTGTTTTAGAGGACAAAGCTATGAATATGTACATGTGCATATATTTATACATACATGCATAAGCACATACATGGAAAGATGCACAGAAATATGGATATATGCACATGAATGTGCATCAACTTAGACATATACATTATTTAGATAGCATGAGTTCACACCAATATCTCCAATTTCAGTCTGTCCCTACATGGTTTTTTCCTTTCCCATTCCATATTTATATCCCTTCTTCCAAAGTGGATCCCTGGCTCCCAACAACATTCACACATGTATTCATTCAATCATTCTTATAACACATGTAAAATAGTTTCAGAATGTTTTCTGACCATATCATTACAATAATCAAACCTCTGTTCTCTTCCTAGCTAACTCACTCCCAAAATCAAGTGCTTCTCTAAGACTGCCCCTTGGAATCCTGCACACTTTCAAGTTCTTTTCCTGTAGCCAGAGCCATGAACTCCTAGGTCACAACCTTTGTTGAGTACTTTGCATTATTGTTTCACTTTTTCTTTGATTTTTATCTGTGCTTTCCCTAAGATCTCTGTTTCCCTCTGTTCCTTTTCAAAGAATTTTATCAGCCTTTCCTTCTTTACTTTCTATACTCTTAGGTTTCTGGTAGTAACCTTGGGCTGATGGTGGAATTGCTGTTGGAATTCCCCTGTCCACATATGGTGGAGGTTACAGTAGTCTCTGTATCACAGTGGTGCAGAAGGTACAGGGTCAATGTAGTTTTATGTTCTGTCCCCTGCCCCAGGGGAATAAAAGAGGAAGGGCTTTGGAATTAGGTGACCACCATTTTTCTGTGAATCTAGAAACTCTGGTTTTTAAAAGACTTTTAGATCTCAGACATATTAAAGTGAATATAAAGGGCATTATGAACAACTTTATGAACGTTTGAACAACAATCATTGTTGTTCAACAACAATGATTGAACAACAATCATTTAATAACTTAGATGAAATAAACAAATGATTTCAAGACCATAATTTATTAAGAACCAACACAAGAGGAAATGGAAAGTTTTAATAGCTCTCTATCTAATTGCTATCTCTATCTCTATCAAATTTTTGAACTCATAATAACCATTTCACAAAATATTTCTAGCTTAGATAGTGTCAAAGGTGAAATATATTAAATGTTTAAGGAAGAGATAATATCAGTGTTATATAAACTCCTTCCAAAAATAGATGAGGAAGGAATGCTTCCCAACCCATTTATGAGGCCTATATAGTCTTGATACTAAAGCTGACAAAGATATTATAATAAGGAAAAATTACAGTCAGTATCCCTCATTGACACAGATGTAAAAATAATATTAGCAAGTGGAATCTAGCAGTATACAAAATGGATAACCTGTCATGACCAATTGGAAATTTATTGCAGGAATAGAAGATTGGTTCCACAATTGAAAATAAATTCATATAAAAGCAAGAAGAAAAACTATAAGATTTAACATAAAATGGGTTATAGACCTAAGTTTAAAAGTTAAAACTATTAAAAGTTGTCAAAGAAAAAGTATTTATTTTTATAAAGAAAATTTTTTTTACCTTGGAGTAGGCAAAGATTTCTCAGGCATACAAAGCACTAATCATAAAAGAAAGAAAATACAAATAAGTTATACGTCACCAAAACTAAAATCTACTCTTCAAAATATAACTTCAAAAGAAAACTTTTTTTAAAATCAAGATTTTATTTATTTGAGAGACAGAGTGAGTACACGAGCAGGAGGATGGGGGAGAGAGAGAGGGAGAAGCAGACTCCCTGCTAAGCAGGGAGCCTGATGTGGGACTTGATCCCAGGACCCTGGAATCATGACCTGATCTGAAGGCAGACACTTAACTGACTGACCCCCAGGCACCCTGAAAAGAAAACGTTTTTATAAGAAAATGAAAAGGCAAGCCTCAAACTGAAAGAAAATATTCACAATGCATATGGCTGACAAATGAGTTGTATCCAGAACATATAATGCATTCTTAGTACTCAATAAGAAAATAACCCAAATTTTAAAAATGGGCAGATATTTGAAGAGACATATCACTAAAGAAGATATACCATTGGCTCAATAAGGACATGAAAAGATGCTCAGCATTGTTAGGCCCCAGGGAAATTCAAATTAAAACCACAGTAAGATACCTCTGCATATCCACCAGAAAAGCTAAAATAAAAAACGACTGAAAATAACAAGTTCGGTTACTGGCTGGTCACCTTGAACTTTGACAGCTTGATTTTATGTTCTTGTAGGGCATGGTATTTCCTAAACTTCTTTGACTTGAGATATCTTAACTCCCAAACTCTCTCCCCTGTGTATCTTGTTAAGGCTTGGTTTTAGGCTTTGTAAAGTGGATCTAGAGTAGGGCTTACTCTGGGGCAAGGTTCTTACTCTTAAGGGAGCAGCAGTATTCCTCAGGGTGTTTACAAGGTGTTAATGAAGTCTCCCCATATCAGCTGGGTCAGGCCTTTAACATCCCCCAGCACTGCTTGACCATTGGTGTCTGTTCCATTCCTTCCCCTGTAGCCATCATCCTCTCATCAATCCTGCATAGTCTCTCTGTGTGCATGGTCAGGTTGGTGTTCCACCAGGGGCTCTCAGGAATCTGTCTCACAGCTTTTTACTTCTCCCAGAGTGGCCGCACCAGTTTGCATTCCCACCAACAGTGTAAAGGGGGTTCCCCTTTCTCTGCATCCTCGCCAACATCTGTTGTTTCCCAATTGGTTAATTTTTTGGTAGTTTTTATTACAAATAGTAGTTTGTTGTGTGACAGAAAAAAGCATATGTGAGATTATTTGCAAGTCCTAATTTTTTAACACTAAAGGTGCTTTTTTTGACATTTAGTGTTTCTGCTTATGTGAGCCATTATTGTATCTGTGCAGTATTTTGAGCTTAAAGAAACTTTGAAAATGGAGGAAGTGATTAAAATTCAAAAATTTTAGTTCCTGAATACTACCTGCTGGTTACTTAAATTCCTTGTTGACTCCATACAATATTTATAATGCAAATATATTCTAATTATATTTTGATACAGGATAGCATTTATACTCCTCAGAATATACATATATTCCAGCCATGCCAAGATAACACTGGTGTTCAAACAACAGTAGCTGGTCTGATGTTTAAGAGAAACACGTGCTTGCTGAAGGGCATTCCTCTTGAGGCATGGACTGGAAACCATGTTGAGTACGCTAAGTGATTCCATCTGACCTGCAGAAAATCACTATTGGTTACATTTTCACTTTGCACATATGTCACTAACAAAGCCAACTGGCTGAAGTAAGGTTTTTGAAATGGACATTTCTGGCTGAGCTTTCGGAAGGCTGCATTTTTAAATGTGAAACATAAAAAAACATACTGTTCACTGGTTGCACATTAAAAGCAAATGGCCAGAGGAAACAAGATGAACTATAAAAACTCTTAAGATGAAAACATTAAATTTTGTGTACAATTTTATTATTTATAGTAGGTTTAAAAATAATTACACTTAATATAATAAGCCAAACTCCCTGAAAGAGCAAAAAGGCACACCATCAACCTCAGACATTACAGCAAAGGATACATTGATATACCTTAATAAAGAAAAGATTTTGACATTGTTCTTTTTATAAATGTTTAGTCACAACTGTATATAGGTTTTATATGTACTGAGTGAAGACTTGGAAAGTTGATGTGAATCAATGTATCAGTGTATTTTTGACCTTTGAAGAAATGCAATCTGGGCTGGAAATAACTATCAACTTGAGGCAAAATATTCTGAGTTTGAGTCTTTGTTTTGCCATTGACTAACTTTGTCAGTATCAAACATATCCTCTTTTTAGTCTTGGGTTTCCCTTAAAATGTGGTTCTGTATTTGCCTGATCCTGTCATTGTCAGTAATGAACTGTTATTTAGAAGTGGCTTAAGCTCCTGGTAAGAAAGCTATTTTTGTAAATTCAGGGTATTATTTTTATAGCGTGCAGTAACTGAACTGGTGAAGCCAGAGCTTATGAACCACATGTAACACTGAAAGATTGCTGAATATTCAGAAGTAGTTAGGCTTCTTATTTAGTGAGGATTTACACAGGCTTCTGGGAAGCTCTTTGTTAGATACTGTAAGGTAAATACATACTAGTGTCCCAGCCCTAAGAAAGGAAAGAAGCCATTATCAGAAATTGACATGAGTTACATGCTAACTTGTGCCAAGTATTTTACTGGTGATTTAATGACCTTATGTAATCACCTACATCAGTTGAAGGTCTCATAATAGCATTTATTGAGTACTTACAACATGCCAGTTAATTTTGCTGAGAGTTGTATAACTGTAGTCTATTTTTCAGATGAGGAAACTAAGGTTTAAAGAATTTCTTTAAGGGCATGTAGCTGACAAATGGCAGAGTGCACATTTTACAACTATAATGCTTGTTGGGGTCAACATGTCTTCAAATGAGAAGAATGTGAGTTGGTATCATGACATATTTCTTTCTTTCTTTCCTTTCTTTTTTTTTTTTAAGATTTATTTATTTATTTATTTGAGGAGAGAGAGAAATCACAAGTAGGTAGAGAGGCAGGCGGGGGGGGGGGTAGTGGGCGGAAAGCAGGCTCCCAGCTGAGCAGGCAGCCCAATGTGGGCCTCAATCTCAGGACCCTGAGATCATGACCTGAGCCGAAGGCAGAGACTTTAACCCACTGAGCCACCCAGGCACCCTCATGACATATTTCTATGTTGAGAGATTCAGAGTGGATGCCCCTGATACTTTTTTACTGACCCTATATTGCTGAATGTGAAAAACATTCCTGGGTTGGGATATTGGGACTGTTCCCGGTTGATCTGCATTTAGGATTTGCTTTGATGTTTGATGTTTGCCAGACTTTTTTTTTTTTTTTTAAGATTTTATTCATTTATTTGAGAAAGGGAGAGAAAGAGGGAAAGCCAGTACCAGTATGGGGGAGGGGCAGAGGGAAAGGGTGAAGCAGTCTCCCCACTGAGCAGGGAGCCTGACACAGGGCTCTATCCCAGCACCCTGGGATCATGACCTGAGCACAAGGGAGATGCTTAACCGACTGAGCCATGCAGGTGCCCCTGATGTTTGCCAGAGTCTTTTTTTTTTTTTTTTTTAAGATTTTTTATATATTTATTTGACGGAGAGAGAGAGAGATCACAAGTAGGCAGAGAGGCAGGCAGAGAGAGGAGGAAGCAGGCTCCCCACTGAGCAAAGAGCCTGATGTGGGGCTCTCGATCCCAGGACTCTGAGATCATGACCTGAGCCGAAAGCAGAGGCTTTAACCCACTGAGCCACCCAGGCACCCTGCCAGAGTTTTCTTGTGGTTAGATTGAATCTTCATCATTGAGGTGATTTCTCTTATATATAAAACTATGTTGTACACAATTATGTCCATAAACATAAAGGCTAGATTTAAATGGGTTTGAGTACAATCACGTTTATGAAATGTGAAGGTAGTTGATTCTCAGGCAGACATACTGTGTTTTGTTAGTAAAGAAATGAGATGTATGTGTTACCTTTTTTATACGTATATTATTTGCCTATTATAAGTTACCCAATTCATGTATCTACCAATTTACATTGAATCATATACCAACTAGGGCAAAACAAATGCCAACGCCCCTCTTAATTCTGAAATTAGGCTGAAGTAGCAACAATAAAATGAAACATTCCAAGCCCACCTTTTAAATGTAAGTTATAAAATTTCACTTGGCTAAGTAAGGGGAAGGGGAAAGAAATCATGTTTTATGGTTTTGATTTAGACTAAGAAATTTGTTTTACAACTACAAAATTAAAACCATGTACCTTTTCTAAAGTGTAAGAGAAAAATCTAAAGCCTCTCTTACAAGTTTAGCAGTGCTTTATGCACATGCTGTTTCTCTGTCCCAGTTGCATTTACCAACTGATATCTCATCAACAGCCCCCAGAGACTTCTTGGAAGCCCAGCTCTGCTGGTATCTATTGCTCTGTAAAGCCCTCCTGGTCTAGCTTTCGGTTTGGTTATTTCTGCTTATTTATTTCTACAGAATTTGTTTACACCTTACCTTTAACTATTGCATGTATTAAGTTACGGTGTAATGGTTTGTTTCAGTATTTCTTGATCCCAGTATTTCATATATAGATCAAGGACTATATTTTATTCATGTTTTTTATCTGTAGTACATAGCCCAGTTCCAGATATATAGCAAATAATTAATGTCTGGAATGAATGACTGTGGTAATTATATTTTGGTTTTAAAAAATATATATGGGGTTGAAATCACTAAATGCATAAACTCCATGTAAAAAAGTATTTATTTTAAAATAATTTAGTTTGGAATTAAAATGTCTTCATTATTTCATTTTAATAATAAGAAAAAAATAGGGGAAACTGCTTTCTACTGTGGGAAACTATGTCCTTGATTAAATAACTCCTTTGCTTTTAAATTACTAACTTTTTGGGGGTGACTGTGTGGCACAGTTGGTTAAGTGTCTGACCCTTGGTTTCTGCTCAGGTTGTGATCTCAGGGTCTTGGAATTGAGCCCTGTGTCAGGCTCCATGTTCATTATGAAGACTGCTTAAGACTCTCTTCCTCTCCCTTTGCCCCTCCTAGCTGCACATTCTCTCTCTCTCTCAAATAAAATAAATAAATAAATAAAAATAACGAACTTTGTTGCTAGGCAGAAATTGTAGAATATTTTAATTTTGGAATCAATCTAGAGTGCTTCAGGCAATTCATGTAACTGAAGATAAAGCTTTTGTATTGTTCATATACTAAAGTGAAATTTTTTTTTAAAGATTTTTTATTTATTCATTTGACACAGAGAGAGAGATTACAAGTAGGCAGAGAGAGAGGAGAGAGGAGGAAGCAGGCTCCCCTCTGAGCAGAGAGCCCGATGTGGGCCTCAATCCCAGGACCCTGGGATCATGACCTGAGCCGAAGGCAGCGGCTTTAACCCACTGAGCCACCCAGGCGCCCCTAAAGTGAATTTTTAATTGCTTATAATCTTTTTAAAAATTTCTAACAACCTTACAAATCTTGCCAGATTGTTCTTCTTCACTGAGGTATGTAGTGAATTTAAATTTAAAAATGCATTTGCGTTTGAATTTTAAATAAGGAGAGTATTTTGAAAAGGAAATATTGTTTACATTTGAGGAGAAAACCATCTGTATCTCTATTTCTGTCTCTATCTCTTTTTATCCCTATAAATATATGATATAATATAATATATAACATACATTTAACATAAATACATATATCACATATATAATAATGTTAATGTAATATAAATATAGGTGTTTAAAAGAAGTATTCTTGGTTAAAGACCAAATATAATATGTACAAGAATTTTAATTTGAAGAGGAAAACATTGCAATATATACACAGTGAAATGAGGGGCTCTTTGTGAATAAAAGAAACCAGTGTATAATTAGCAGTAGCAGACACTATGTTGCATTTGAATATAACTTCAGTTTCTTATCTATGTAGCATCAACTCTATTGAAAACAGGAACATTTTCTTATTTCCAGTTGTGTGTGTGTGTGTCTTTATCAAAGACTCATACACATGACTATTGATAGGAATGATGGAGATTATATGAAACTGTAAATTTAAAATTGTTTTCTTTCTCTTATAACCATGTCATCAAATTGGTTTATGGTTGAGTTTCAGAAGAAATCTGAGGAATAGTTTCTAGGCTAGCATAATGGATGGAGTTGGGTGAGATCTTTATTATCACATGAGTTGAAGGGTCAGGGTCATTGGCCTTGACTTCTGTTGGTTCTGTGGGTTCCCCAACAGTAGAGATTACTAAAAAAATAAACTTAAAAAAAAAAAAAGAAAATTGAGGAATAATTTGCTTCATCACCAGTTCTACCATCATTGCCTTAATTTGGGTTTTCTCTGTTTGTCATCTGCTTTACTGGAAGAGACTCCCTACTGGTATATATGCCTCTTATCTTGCTTGAAAGAGACTCCCTCCTGGTCTGTATGCCTCTTATCTTGCTCTCTAGGCTCCCTGTTTCTTCCCTCCTTCCACTTCTCTATTCTGCTGCTTTAAGGTAATCTTTTAAAGCACAAATCTGATCTCCTGTCTTTGCCCTGCTTAAAATTCCTCATGGCTCCCATCACTTACAAGAAGAGTAACAGGGCTTATATGAGTGGCTGGCCCTACTAAACCCTCTGGTCTGATCTTCAGACTCCAACTTGAAACAATCCTTTCTCATAGTTCTGCCTACACAATGAAATATATTGCCCCTCAGTTTTTCCATTTAACCAAGTCCTAATCCTTCAAAATTTAATTCAGCCTTCACTTTTTTTTGGTGGGAGGACTTTGAAAACAGTTATATCTATCTACCTTTACCCTCTTTCCCCAGTCTTAGGTATGCCTTTTATGTGGAACTCTAAGACCATTTACGTGTTTCTATAGAACATGTATCATCCCCGTCTTATAATTTTTTCTGCTTCTTTCACTAGACTATGTGTTCCTTGAGATCAAGGACTTCTTTTCTCTTTTCATCTATGTCTGACATAACTTCTATTTAGAATCCTAAAAACCCAAGGGGTCATTTAATATTTATTGAGTCTATTTTGCAGGTAGCTACTGGTCCAAAGGCTTGTGCCACTTTGTTGTGAACCAAGTAGTATTAATTGTCAGTTTGATTTTCTAACCCCTGTAGTTAGTAAATGTTTGCCTCTTTCCATTAACATAGATTTGAAGTCGACTGAGGCATATTTAAAGTTAATTTTTTCCCTCTCTTGATGTTTTCTTAAGTGGGGTTTTTTTTTTTTTAAAGATTTTATTTATTTGACACAGAGAGAGATTACAAGTAGGCAGAGAGGCAGGCAGAGAGACAGGAAGAGGAGGAAGCAGGCTCCCCGCTGAGCAGAGAGCCTGATGCGGGCCTCGATCCCAGATCCCAGGACGCTGAGATCATGACCTGAGCCGAAAGCAGAGGCTTTAACCCACTGAGCCACCCAGGCGCCCTTCTTAAGTGGGTTTTTGTGTGTGAATGTGGCAAGATCATGGTATTTACTTTTGAATAGAGTTTTGTGATTATTTAATTTGTATTTTTAAGCTTTTAACATGAGACATTCTTATTTATAATACTACTAATAATAGCTACATTATTAGGCATATTTTATGAATTACTCTGTGTTAAGTTCTTTGTATGCAGTATTTAATTGCCAAAACGATCTTGTCAAGTCAGTGTGATTAACTTCATTTTATAGATGAGGAAACTGATGTTTATAAGCTAAAATTTCTTGCTTGAGTTTACACAACTACTAAGTGCAGAGCCAAAGTTTGGACCTGGGTGGATCTGATTCTATAGACTGAGTTTTTAGCTATTTAAAAAAAATTTTTTTTAAATTTCTTTTTAAATTTTAAATTCTGTTAATATGTAATGTATTATTTGTTTCGGAGGTAGAGGTCAGTGATTCATCAGCCTTATATAATACCCAGTGAGTTCTTAACTATTATATGTCTCCCAGTTGCATTTATGATAGTGATTACAAATAATAATTTGAAAGCAGTGAGTTTATTTCAAGTTTTAAAAAACATTCTTACAGCAAATATTTCAGTTAGGCTTAACTTGAAGGCACAGTGGTAAAATAATATGTTATAACACCAAGTTTTACTGGCTTTGTATTCTTTTAAAATATCTTAACATGTTAAAATTAGGTTCTTTTTCCCTCTTGTCTGTCTCTCCTCTGTAAAATTATTTGTTGAGTAGGGTAAATTGTTTTTCCTATTAATTCGCAGTTGGGATTTTTCTCATTGTATTCCATAGTGTCTTATTATAGATATGTTCCTCTGTCCTTCACATTTGTACATTTGTAGTTTGATCTGGAAGGCTTTATAAAATTTGGATCTGATTTTTTGGCGAGACAACTTGACAGTTGGTGTGCGCACTTCTGTAAGGAGGCACATGATGCCTAGCTTTCTCTCTTTTTGTCTTGTCAAAAGCCGTTGATGATCATTGTCTAGACCATTATTTTATTTAAATTTGTAAATAAAATTCCAAAATTTTATTCAAAATGGTTGTTTTCTGATTTTACTTTTCCTTTATTATTTATTAGCCAAAATATATCTAAAAATAAATCTTTAATAAATAATCAACTATTTGGTTACCCCCAGGTACATTTCATATAGGAGCGTTAGGATAAATGCTTGGTTTTCTATTTTCAAAATATAGAGTTGAAGGTGCCTGGGTGGCTCAGTGGGTTAAAGCCTCTGCCTTTGGCTCAGGTCATGATCCCAGGGTCCTGGGATCAAGGCTTACATCGGGCTCCCTGCTCAGTGGGGAGCCTGCTTCCTCCTCTCTCTGCCTGCCTCTCTGCCTACTTGTAATCTGATCTCTATGTCAAGTAAATCAAAAAAAAAAAATAGAGTTGGTTCTCTAGCATCCTCCAAAGATGACAAATTAGTTGTTGCTTTTGTTGTTTGCATATTATTATGAACTCATGGATTTAAATACTTGATGTGTTTCCACTTATTTAAGTTATTACTTTTGTATTTTTTTATTTTTAATTTTCTTAATTGACATATAATGTATTATTTGCCCCAGGGGTACATGTCTGTGAATCATCAGTGTTACACATTTCACAGCACTCACCATAGCACATACCCTCCCAATGTCCATAACCCAGCCACCATATCCCTACCTCCCCACTCCCCAGCAACCCTCAGTTTGTTTCATGAGATTAAGAGTCTCTTATGATTTTGTGTCCTTCCCGATCCCATCTTGTTTCATTGTTTCCCTCCCTTTCCCCCACGACTNCCCCCCACCCTGCCCCTCAAGTTCCTCATATCAGAGAGATCATATGATAATTGTCTTTCTCTGATTGACTTATTTCGCTTACCATAGTACCCTCTAGTTCCATCCACGTTGTTGCAAATGGCAAGATTTCGGTTCTTTTTGATGGCTGCATAGTATTCCATTACAANTATATATATACCACATCTTCTTTATCCATTCATCTGTTGATGGACATCTAGGTTCTTTCCATAGTTTGGCTATTGTGGACATTGCTGCTATAAACATTCGGGTGCATGTGCCCCTTCGGATCACTACATTTGTATCTTTAGGGTAAATACCCAGTAGTATAATTGCTGGGTTGTAGGTAGCTCTATTTTCAACTTTTTGAGGAACCTACACACTTTTCCAGAGTGGCTACACCAGCTTGCATTCCCACCAACAGTGTAAGAGGGATCCCCTTTCTCCACATCCTCACCAACATCTCTCGTTTCCTGACTTGTTAATTTTAGCCATTCTGACTGGTGTGAGGTGGTATCTCACTGTGGTTTTGATTTGTATTTCCCTGATGCCAAGGGATGTTGAGCACATTCTCATGTGTCTGTTGGCCATTTGGATGTCTTCTTTGGAGAAATGTCTGTTCATGTCTTCTGCCCATTTCTTGATTGGGTTATTTGTTCTTTGGGAGTTGAGTTTGATAAGTTCTTTGTAGATTTTGGATACTAGCCCTTTATCTGATATGTCATTTGCAAATATATTTTCCCATTCTGTCAGTTGACTTTTGGTTTGGTTGACTGTTTCCTTTGCTGTGCAAAAGCTTTTGATCATGATAAAGTCCCAACAGTTCATTTCTGCTCTTGGTTCCCTTGCCTTTGGTGATGGTTCTAGGAAGAAGTTGCTGTGGATGAGGTCGAAGAGGTTGCTGCCTGTGTTCTCCTCTAGGATTTCAATGGATTCCTGTCTCACATTGAGGTCTTTCATCCATTTTTAGTCTATTTTTGTGTGTGGTGTAAGGAAATGGTCTAGTTTCATTCTTCTGCCTGTGGCTATCCGTTTTTCCAACACCATTTGTTGAAGAGACATTTTTCCATTGGACATTCTTTCCTGTTTTGTTGAAGATTAGTTGACCATAGAGTTGAGGGTCCATTTCTGGGTTCTCTATTCTGTTCCATTGATCTATGTGTCTGTTTTTGTGCCAGTACCATACTGTCTTGATGACTACAGCTTTGTAATAGAGCTTGAAGTCTGGAATTGGGATGCCACCCAACTTTGGTTTTCTTTTTCAACATTCCTCTGGCTATTTGGAGTCTTTTCTGGTTTCATATAAATTTTAGGATTATTTGTTCCATTTCTTTGAAAAAAATTGATGATATTTTGATAGGGATTGCGTTAAATGTGTAGATTGCTTTAGGTAGCATAGACATTTTCACAATATTTGTTCTTCCAATCCATGAGCGTGGAACATTTTTCCATTTCTTTGTGTCTTCCTCAGTTTCTTTCATGAGTACTTTATAGTTTTCTGAGTATAGATTCTTTGCCTCTTTGGTTAGGTTTATTCCTAGGTATCTTATGGTTTTGGGTGCAATTGTAAATAGGATTGACTCCTTAATTTCTCTTTCTTCTGTCTTATTGTTGATGTATAGAAATGCAACTAATTTCTGTGGATTGATTTTATATCCTGACACTACTGAATTCCTATATGAGTTCTAGCAGTTTTGGAGTACAATCTTTTGGATTTTCCACATAAAGTATCATATCATCTGCAAAGAGTGAGAATTTGACTTCTTTGCTGATTTGGATGCCTTTTATTTCTTTTTGTTGTCTGATTGCTTAGGCTAGGACTTCTAGTACTATGTTGAATATCAGTGGTGATAGTGGACATCCCTGCCATGTTCTTGACCTTAGGGGAAAAGCTCTCGGTTTTTCCCCATTGAGAATGATATTCCCTATGGGTTTTTCATAGATGGCTGTGATGATATTGAGATATGTACCCTCTATGCCTACACTGTGAAGAGTCTTAATCAAGAAAGGATGCTGTACTTTGTCAAATGCTTTTTCAGCATCTATTGAGACTATCATTTGGTTCTTGTTCTTTCTTTTATTAATGTTTTGTATCACATTGATTGATTTGTGGATGTTGAGCCAACCTTGCATCCCAGGAATAAATCCCACTTGGTTGTGGTGAATAATCCTTTTAATGTACTGATGGATCCTACTGGCTAGTATTTTGGTGAGAATTTTTGCATCCACGTTCATCAAGGATATTGGTCTGGAATTCTCCTTTTTGATGAGGTCTTTGTTTTTGGGATCAAGGTAATGCTGGCCTCATAAAATGAGTTTGGAAGTTTTCCTTCCATTTCTATTTTTTGGAACAGTTTCAGGAGAATAGGTATTAATTCTTCTTTAAATATTTGGTAGAATTCCCCTGGGAAGCCATCTGGCCCTGGGCTTTTGTTTGTTTGGAGATTTTTGATGACTGTTTCAATCTCCTTACTGGTTATGGGTCTGTTCAGATTTTCTGTTTCTTCCTGGTTCAGTTTTAGTAGTTTATATGTCTCTAGGAATCCATCCATTTCTTCCAGATTGTCAAATTTGATGGTGTATAGTTGCTCATAATATGTTCTTATAATTGTTTGTATTTCTTTGGTGTTGGTTGTGATCTCTCCTCTTTCATTCATGATTTTATTAATTTGGGTCCTTTCTCTTTTGCTTTTGATAAGTCTGGCCAGGGGTTTATCAATCTTTTTAATTCTTTCAGTGAACCAGCTCCTAGTTTCATTGATTTATTCTCCTGTTCTTTTGGTTTCTATTTCACTGATTTCTGTTCTGATCTTTATGATTTCTCTTCTCCTGCTGGGTTTAGGCTGTTATTTCTCCAGCTCCTTTTGGTGTAGGGTTAGTTTGTATACTTGAGACCTTTCTTGTTTTTTGAGAAAGGCTTGTATTGCTCTATACTTTCCTCTCAGGACTGCCTTTGCTTTGTCCCAAAGATTTGGAACAGTTGTATTTTCATTTTCATTTATTTCCATGAATTTTTAAAAATTCTTCTTTAACTTCCTGGTTGACCCATTCATTCTTTAGTAGGATGTTCTTTAGCCTCCATGTATTTGAGTTCTTTCCAACTTTCTTCTTATGATTGAGTTCTAGTTTCAGAGCATTGTGGTCTGAAAATATGCAGGGAATGATCCCGATCTTTTGGTACTGGTTGAGACCTGATTTATGACCCAGGATGTGATCAATTCTGGAGAATTTTCCATGTGCACTAGAGAAGAATGTGTATTCTGTTGTTTTGGGATGGAATGTTCTAAATATATCTGTGATGTCCATCTGGTCCAGTGTGTCATTTAAAGCCTTTATTTCCTTGTTGATATTTTGGTTAGATGATCTGTCCATTTCAGTGAGGGGGAATGTTAAAGTCCCCTACTATTATTGTATTATTGTTGATGTGTTTCTTTGACTTTGTTATTAATTGGTTTATATAATTGGCTGCTCCCATGTTAGGGGCATAGATATTTAAAATTGTTAGATCATCTTGGACAGACCCTTTAATTATGATACAGTTACCTTCACTAATTGTCTCTTCTGCTTCATTTATCCTAGCAGTAAAAGCCTCCATTTTTGATTGCATCTCATTAATAGCTTTATTGATTTCAACTTGTTTAGATTTTAATTCTTTTACTTCTCCAGAAAGGGATTTTATTTCTCCAGGAAGGGATTCTCTAATATCTTCTATGCTTTCTCGAGCCCAGCTAGCATCTTGTTAATCATCATTCTGAACTCTGTTTCTGACATGTTATTAAAGTCCGTATTGATTAGGT
This sequence comes from Ailurus styani, assembly GCA_002007465.1. Classification (NCBI taxonomy): domain Eukaryota; kingdom Metazoa; phylum Chordata; class Mammalia; order Carnivora; family Ailuridae; genus Ailurus; species Ailurus styani. The sequence goes on along the minus strand of LNAC01000214.1, from coordinate 1,276,275 downwards.
CGGTACTGCGTCTCGTTCTTTTTTTTTTTTTTTTTTGGGGGGNCCTTGTCATTTTATCCAGATAAGAATAGATGAATGAGAGAACAAAATACTAAAAGAGGGCGCCTGGGTGGCTCAGTCGGTTAAGCCACTGCCTTCAGCTCAGGTCATGATCCCAGGGTCCTGGGATCGAGTCCCATGTCCGGCTCTCTGCTCAGCGGGGAGCCTGCTTCTCCCTCTCTCTCTGCCTGCCTCTCTGCCTACTTGTGCTCTCTATCTCTCTGTCAAATAAATAAATAAAATCTTAAAAAAAACCGCAGCAAAATACTAAAAGGGTAGCAACGACCCCAGAAAAATATACACTAACCTAATTAGAAGAGACCTGAAACCAGGGGAAGAAGGGGGGAAAAAGGAGGGAAAAAACTATACACACACACACACACACATACATACATACATACATACATACATACATGTATTAGACTGGTGAATTGAACAGAGCCACACACTTGGTTTTGGGTTTACTTTGGTTTGTTAGAAGAACCTACCTCCCAAAATTTTAAAATAAGAAAAACTTATATATACACAAATAAGGGTAAACACGGTGGAGGGATGGAATATGACTCTAAAGATGAAAATTAAAAAAGATTCTAAAAAAGGAATTTATAAGATAAGTTGGTTGAAAAAGAAAAAAAAATTAAACAAATTAAACAAAAAAAGAAAAAAAGACGAAAGAATGTGATCAAGCTGAAGACTAGAACAAAGCCATGCACTAGATTTAGGGTATATTTTGATCTATTAGAAGAAATTATGTCCCAAAATTTTAAGGAAAAAAACCCCTATATGTATACAAAAAATAAGGTTAAACACAATGAAGTGATAAAATATGACTATAACAATGAAAATTTAAAAATATTTTATTTATTTATTTATTTATTTATTTATTAGATTTTATTTATTTATTTGACACAGAGAGAGAGATTACAAGTAGGCAGAGAGGCAGGCAGAGAGACAGGGAGAGGAGGAAGCAGGCTCCCTGCTGAGCAGAGAGCCCGATGCGGGCCTCGATCCCAGGACGCTGAGATCATGACCTGAGCCGAAAGCAGAGGCTTTAACCCACTGAGCCACCCAGGCGCCCTAAAAATATTTTTAAAAAGGTATTGGTAAAATAGTTAAAGAACTTTTAAATAGGAAAGAGAAAAATTTAAAGAAAAAGAATAAGAAAAAAATTAAAAAAGTTTAACTTTGAAAGACTAAAGTATCATGGGAAAAAAGCCATGAATTCTATGTGCTGCTTTCCCATAGCTCTGGAGTTCCACAGTGCTCATTGATTGGTGAACTTGTTCTTGGCTGGATGTTCTTGCTGATCTTCTGGGGGAGGGGCCTGTTGAAGTGATTCTCAAATTTCTTTGCCTGACGCGGAATTGCTCTGCCCTTGCCAGGGACCAGGCTGTGCAATTTGTTCAGTTTGGGTCTTGGGAGCTTTTGTTTCCTGAATGCTTTCCGTCCAGCTTTGGAGGACGGGATTGAATATGGTGGACAGAATGAACATGGAGGCCTCCCAATCTCCGGCCCCATAGGAGCCGAGAGCTCAGGCCTCCACTCCTCCGTGCGCCCTCAGAGAAAAGCAGTCAATCCCTCCCATATCCCTGGTCTCTGGCCGCAGTCTGAGCTCACCCAGCCTGTGACTGAGGGTTTCTATTTCTGTTGCATAGTCCTCTTTGGAATCTCCAAACCCTGCAGATTCCTGCATCATGTTCACGAGCTGCTCCTTCTGGAGGAGGAAGGAAGGGATCTCTCCAGATTTGCCACTTTTGGGGTCCCTGCTCGAAGAGCTGTGGCCCGACTGTGCCTTGGATCACATTTTAAGGTAACCCCTTAAAACCTGAGAGCCCACTCGTCATCTCTGTCTCTGCAGCTGGCTTTCCCATTCTGATACCTGGGGTTTCTGCCACACTCAGGCACCCCCAGTGTTCCAGTGACCCTGAGGGACCTGAGACCACACTGTCCCAGCAAGGGCTCCACCCCCCACTTAGCCTCTGGAGTGACGTCCCTCAGTGGAGCTGACTTCTAATTAAAAGTTCTGATTTTGTGTTCTGCTGTTTTGCCACTTGCTGGGAGCCGGCCCCTTCCCCCATGGCCTGTCTTCCTGTATATTGCCTCGGATTCACTTCTCTGCACGTCCTACCTTCCAGAAAGTGGTTGCTTTTCTGTTCCTAGAATTGCTGCTCTACTTCTCTTCAATCTCCTGTTGAGTTTGTAGGTGTCCAGAATGGTTTGATAACTATCTAGCTGAAGTCCTGGTACCCAACGAAATTTAGGTCTCCTACTCCTCCACCTTCTTGCTTTTCTTGCTGAAGCTTTTTATTTTGATTTGTCCAAATATTTTATTTTTCCTTTTGTTTTCCTTGTCTCTAGGAGACATATCTAGAAAAATGTTGCTATGGCCAATGTCAGAGAAGTTACTGCCTGTGCTCTTTTTTAGGAGTTCCGTGGTTTCAAGTCTCACTTTTAGGTCCTTAATCCATTTGAGTTTGTTTCATTCTTTTGCATGTAGGTGTCCAATTTTCCTAACACCATTTGTTGAAGGGATTGTTTTTCCCTATTGTATATTTTTGCCTCCTTTGTCAAAGACTGATTGACCATAAAATAATGATGGGTTTATTTCTAGACTATTCTGTTTTTTTAATCTATGTGTCTATTTCTTTCCAGTGCCATACTGTTTTGATTACTACAACTTTGTAGTATAACTTGAAATCTGGGATTGTAATACCTCTAGTTTTGTTCTTTTTTTTTTTTTTCTCCCAAGATTGCGTTAGCTTTTGGGGTCTTTTTTGGTTCCATACAGATTTTGGTATTATTTATTCTAGTTCTATGAAAAATACTGCTGGCATTTTAATAGGGATTACATTAAATCTGTAGATTGCTTTGGTTAGTATGGATATTTTAATAATATTTGTTCTTCAAATCCATGAGCATGGGATACCTTTTTATTTGTATTGTCTTTAATTTCTTCCCTTAATGTGTTAATAGTTTTTAGAGTATAGTTTTTTATTTCCTTGACTAAGTTTATTGCTACATACTTAGTATTTTTGGTGTAATTGTAGATGGGATTGTTTTCTTAATTTCTTTCTTCTGCTTCATTATTAGTGTATAGAAATGTAATGGATTTCTCTCCATTGATTTTGTGTTCTGTAACCTTACTGAATTCATTTTATAGTTCTAATAGTTTTTTGGTGGAATCTTTAGGGTTTCTGTATGTAGTATGTCTTCCTCTGTAAAAGATGAAAGTTTTCCTTCTCCTTTACCAATTAGCATTTCTTTTATTCCTTTTCTTTTCTGATTGCTGTGGCTAGGAATTCCAGTACTGTGTTGAATAAAAGTGGTGAGAGTGGACATCCTTGTCTTGTTCCTGCTGAGAGTTTTTCTCCCATTGGGTATGTTAGCCATGGGTTTTTCATATATGATATTTATTATGTTTAGGTATGTTCCCTACTTTATTGAGGGTTTTTATCATGAACGGATGGTGTACTTTGTCAAATGCTTTTTCTGCATGAAGTGAAATGGTCATATGGTTTTTAATCCTTTCTCTTGCTGATTATACCCCTCTTTTCTTCTATTACAAGTGTTAGATCTGAATTAGAATTTTATGTATGTTAGTTTTGACAAACCATAAGAAGTCATAAATTCATAGGTTACCCCTTTGGTAATACACTTTTTTTTTTTTTTAAAGGAGTGACCAATACCAAGCTTTCTGATTAATGTTTCATATTCTTAATGTTTTCATTATTGCCTTAAAATTACTTCTTTTTTAAATTTCAGAGGTCACCTGTAAAGAATTCAGTGGGACTCCTGGTTGGATCAGTTAGTTAAACATCTGCCTTTAGCTTAGGTCATGATCCCAGGGTCCTGGGATCAAGCCCTGCTTCAGGCTCCCTGCTAAGCGGGGAGTTTGCTTCTCCTCTCCCTTTGCCCCTCCCCCTGCTCATGTGTTTTCTCTGTCTCTGAAATAAATAAGATTTTAAGAAAAATTGAAAAAAAAAGCATTTAGAAAAATACAGAAAATTATTAAGAATAAAATATAAAGCACCTTTAATTCTAAAATTTAGATATAAATAGAAATACTTGTAGTTGTAAATCAAGTATTGATAAAATTACTGAGTGGTTTTGGTGAACTCTTAGAGCTACCCTAGATCAGAATATAATCCTCCCTTTCTGGGTTAAAAATGACAAAAAAATGACTGAAATAGTTCTTGATTTTTCAAAATAATAAAGGTGCTACATCTCATCAGTATTTTCATTTAATTTAATTTTGATTGAATTGTATAAGTAATTTTGGTAGCATGTAATGAGGATATCTGTGAGATTAAAAAAGACTTGTTTGTGAATGAATTATTCATTTGAGAAATTAATATTAATTTCTTCCTATGTGTATAATGTATCTTCTTATATATAAAACCTTTCAACTGTTCATATATATAGCCTAGGTGTATATGTTTACCTATGTGTGTGTATATGTTTCTCTTTATATCTGTATCTGCTTCTAATTTTATAAACAATAAAATCTAGGTTTGAACAGAAGCCATAGTCTTTTCTATATAATTGAAAAAATGTGTTTCTAGGTAGGGAGACCTAAAGAAAGTAGTAACTCTTAAACAATTCATCTGTTTAGAAAATGCTATAGGACTTTACATGTTATGTCCATAATTCTATCACAGTTATTACATTTTATTAGAAGAAGCATTTGTTCATTGGCTTAAACTTTTAACAAAATTTAACAATTAGAAATTTCCCAGAATGATGGATGGCCATGTCTATTGGAGAAATAGAAGAGATTAAGAAGTGAGACATTGTCTGGAAAACTGAAATAATTTTATAGGTTAAATCTGAATCTTGGTATTGATAGTTTTAGGTGGTTAATGGTGATGCTAAAATGTTAATTTAGTTTTTGCTTTTATTATTTTCTCTTAGAATGTACCACAACAATTTTGACTAATTTCAAGTAGTTTGTAAAATGTTACCATGTTGTAAATACATTTTTATTAATTCCAAATAATCTGTTCAAGATTGTATTTTATTTATTTTATCTAGGAAAGGGAACTTTGCATTATTAACTTTTTGTTATCTATTTTTGGAGTCATTACAGATTTATTAACTAATGGCTTATTTTATATGATATTAAAGAATGTGGACTTTCTATAAGAGGAACAACATTGTGTTTCATACATTTATGTTTTTATTAGACAAACCATCTTTTTTTTTTTTTCCTTATGAAAGCTTCTGTTGTTGTGTAACTGGCATCCCAAAATGTGAAGTCAGTAAAGAAAGATTAATATATTTTAGATGGGAGTATATTTTATTTAAGAAGGAAAAAACAAGACAACTACAGATTTTTTTCTTCTGTTAAAGATATCTTTTAATAAAGATATTAACTTTGAAATTCCTTTTGTCTTTCTAAAAGCTAAGAAAAACAAACATTTTTTTTTGACTGCAGGCTATAGTTACGTGTCTGGTACTGTGCCAGGTGTCTCCATATGTTTCCATTTAATTTTTCTAACAAACTGAAGTAGATATCATTCCCATCCTACAGATGAGGAAATTAGCAGTCAGAATTCTATGCATTCATGTATATGTGTGTGTATATGTATATATACACATGCAAAAATACATGTGTGTATATATGTAAATAAATGCACATACATATATTAAAAGATTTGAAAATTTCAGGGTTTAAATGTCATAATGGCGATCTCAAGGGAATAGAGGAAAAAGTAAGTTTCTTGGGAAATACTGATATTTTTCCATCTTCATTATATTAGAACATATTTGAATGGATGATAAAAGTAGTGGTTTTATAATGTAATTTTTTTTTCTCCTTGATTTTGCCATTGCTGATATATTTTGGTTTTAAATTTGACATGTTACAAGTATATTTTAATATTTTTTATATCAACGGCATCAAGTATTTTACTATTTTACTATGCTGAAGGATTTTTTTTTTTAAAGTAGGCTCCACGCCTAGCATGGAACCCAACCTAGGGCTTGAACTTACAACCCTGAGATCAAGACCTGAGCTGAGATCAAGAGTTGGACTCTTAACCGACCGAGCCACCCAGGCACCCCACTGTGCTGAGGGATTTTACTAGTTATCTCAGAACATGGACCCAAAAAAGAGTATGTTTTACTTTTTTTTTTAATTGAAAAAAAGTTTTTTAAAGATTTTATTTATTTACTTGACACAGAGAGAGAGATTCCAGGAGGCAGAGAGGCAGGCAGAGAGAGAGGAGGAAGCAGACTCCCCACTGAGCAGGGAGCCCGATATGGGCCTTGATCCCAGGACCCTGAGATCATGACCTGAGCTGAAGGCAGAGGCTTTAACCCACTGAGCCACCCAGGCACCCCAATGTTTTACTTTTTTGAGGAAAGAGATTTTTGCATCTGGTAGTATTGAGTAGCTTAAGAGACTTCACTTACCTTTCCACATAAGAATATATATTTTTCTTTTCTTGAAACTTTCCTCTTTCTTTAAGACAGGATTCAGATCAGAGGTCTTTTGAAAATCTACATGAGGTAGATCATGAAGGACTTGACTTTCTCTTTAGCAGGAGGTGGCAATCTTAGCACATTTACTTTTTTTTTTTTCACATTTACTTTTATTTAAAACCAGAACCCAGTGTTTCCCTAGGGAATTTATTGTTACATTTAAGCAATAAGAATTTTAAACTTGGTAGTGGAGTGTTCTCTTATAAACCTTACAGTGCATTTGGACCTCAGGATTTAAAAAAGCTGTTGACTGCCCATTGTGCTTTAAAAAGGTTAGAAGTCAACATTTTAATAGTTTTGTGGCATTTTCTTTCATTATAAGGCTTGTCTTATGGGTTTTATAAAGGTTCATTAGAATAGTGCAGCTTCTGTTGGAAGGACATTAAATTAAATTCTTGGTTTGACTGGTGACTTTTTTGGGGAGGGAGGGGTAGTGGGCAAGGAAGAGAGAGAGAATCTTAAGCAGACTCCGTGCCCAGCGCAGAGCCCAGCATGATGGGGGCTTGCTTGATCTCATGATCCTGAGGTCATGACTGTGTGGAAATCAGTAGTCCACCCTTAACCCACTGAGCCACCCAGGTGCTCCTACTGGCAACTGTTTTATCCTTGACAAAATTGATTGGTCTTTTAATGTTATACACACAACTAAAAATGGTAATAGTTGTATACTGATACATAAAAAGTAATTGAGATTTTATGTACACATAGGGAAGTGAAGTAGAAAGCAGAGGTGTTCATCTGCACAATTCTGACTCTTAATGACCTTTACCTGAAATATGTATGTAAATTGTATATATATATATACAATTTACATACATATGTAAATCGTGTGTGTGTATATACACATATATATACAATTTTATTTTTCACTTTGTGTGATTATAAACTATTAACATTTATTCATGAACTTTAGATCTATAGTTCTTTTAACTTTAAAGAGTATTTTTCTGTATAGTGCTATGTTAATTGTTTATAAATCAGAGAATACAGTTAAATGAATAAAAAACAATTATATGAGTGGTTTACTTTTAAGTTTTGTGACAAATTGTGATTATTGACTTTTAGAGATTAATTTATACACACATGCGTACTTTAAACAAGAATGAGCTATACTGGGGCACCTGGGTGGCTCAGTGGGTTAAAGCTTCTGCCTTCGGCTCAGGTCATGATCTCAGGATCCTGGGATCGAGCACTGCATCAGGCTCCCTGCTCAGCGGGGAGCCTGCTTCCTCCTCTTTCTCTGCCTGCCTCTCTGCCTATTTATAATCTCTCTGTCAAATTAAAAAAAAAAAAAAAAAGAATGAGCTCTACTGTCCAGCCCTGGCTTTTTTGCCTTATAAATGGTGACTGTCTTTCCATGTCAATAAATATGAATCTACTTCATCATTTTTAATGGCATAAGGTATGTGTTTTATGCATACATAAACATAATTAATTTCTGTACATATATATCCTGCTGTTAATATTTTTCTTTTTGTAATCTTTATAAATTTATTTTTAATTCTTTATACATTTATTAAAGACATAAAACTAATATGTTCTTATTTAACAAATAATAAAAACTGAAAGCTCTTTTTATTTCCTTCCTGCCTATGAAATTTCACTCTTCTCCAAGGGTAAATAATTTGCTGAGCAACTTTGCATGGCATGCATTGTTCAGTGCACTTACAAACATATTTGGTTTTGTTTTATGTTAGTGGGATCAGTATATGTAAGTTTGTTAACTTGCTTATTTCATTTACATGGACATCTTTCCATGTTCAAACATATAAACTTCCTTGTTCTTGTATGGGCTTCAGAGATATGGATATTTCATAATTTAGCCATCAAGATTGCTTCCAAAATTTACTGTTGTGGACAGTCTCTTTTTGCATTTGCTCCCTCTACTTGGATGTATGGACTCAGAGTAAAGGTGGGAGGTGATTATACCATTGGACTGACTGTGACATGTATTTTAGCATTTACATTTTTTTTCTCTTAGGAGTTCGGTTGTATTTGTTGAATTTATGGTGGAGAATAGAAATAGTTGGCTAAGCTAGAATGAAAGTATGCAGAGAATTTATCAAATAAGGTGAGTGTAGGAGGTCCCTCACTTCTGATTTACCACATTCATATAGTATATTCTTTTTTTTTTTTAAGATTTATTTATTTATTTTAGAGAGAGAGAAAGGGTGCAGGAGGGAGGGGCAGAGGGAGGGGGAGAGAGGGAGAATCTCAAGCAGACTGCCTGCTTAGCTTCTGTACAGCAAAAGAAACCATCAACAAAATGAAAAGGCATTGTACAGGACCAGAGAAAACATGTGTGATCATGTATCTGATAAGAAATTCATATCCAAAATATCCAAATAATCTGATTAAAAATGGGCAGAGGAACTGACAGGATATTTTCCCAAAGAAGACATACAGATGTCCAACAGATACATGAAAATTTGCTCAACATCCCTAATTATCAGGGAAGTGTAAATCAAAACCATAATGAAATATCACCTCACACTTGTTAGAATGGCTGTCATCAAAAAGAGAAGAGATAACAGGTGTTGGCTAGAGAAAAGGGATTCCTTGTGTACTGTTGGTAGGAATGCAGATTGGTGTGGGCACTATAGAAAACTGTATGGAGGTTCCTCAGAAAATAAAAATTGAATTGCTATGTGATTCAGCAATCCCACTTCTGGATATAAATCCAAAGGAAATGAAAACAGGAGTTTGAAGAGATATCTCGACTTACGTACATTGCAGCATTCTTCGCAGTAGCCAAGATACAGAACAACTTATGTGTTCATCAATGAATAAATGGATAGAGAAAATGTGTAGATGCATGCAGTGGAATATTATTCAGCCAGGAGAAAGAAGGAAATTCTGTCATTTGCAGCAACATGTAAGGACCTTGAAGGCATTATGCTTGATGAAATAAAACAGACATAGACAAATACTACATAGTATTATCACTTGTGTGGAATCTTAAAAAAAAAAAAAGTAAAACTCATAGAAACAGAGTAGAAAAGTATTTGCCAGAGGCTGAGGATAGGGGAAATCAAGAGAGGTTGGTAAAAGGGTATGCACATTCAGGTATGAAATGAATAAGGTCTGAGGATTTAATGTAAAACATGGTGACTGTATTTGATAACACCATTGTATAATTGAAATTTCCTGAGTGTAGAATTTAAATGTTCTTACCAAAAAAAAGAAAAAAAAAGACAAGTAATGTGAGACGATGGATGTTAGTTAACTAATGGGCAGAATACTTCTACTTAAGGATTGTGTACCTATATCAAATTACCATGATGTATACTTTAAATATCTTAAATTTTATAAGTCAATTATGCCTCAATAAAGCTGAAGTTAAAATGAGAAGAAAAAAGTTATGGTCATAAATTACCAGGTTTGAATCTCCGTGTTTGTCTCTGATATTTCTTTAGGCTAAAACCCTAGTACTGGATAATTGAGATAAACAGTTTTTTTTTTTTTTAAAGATTTTATTTATTTATTTCACAGAGGGAGAGAGATCACAAGGAGGCAGAGAGACAGGCAGAGAGAGAGGGGGAAGCAGGCTCCCTGCTGAGCAGGGAGCCCGATGCGGGCCTCGATTCCAGGACCCTGAGATCATGACCTGAGCCGAAAGCAGAGGCTTTAACCCACTGAGCCACCCAGGCACCCTGAGATAAACAGTTTTTGGATTCACAGTATAAATTGTTGTATGCAAAGAGATGGGCCCAACTTACCCTTTCACAGCTATATGTAATATCTATGCCTACACTAGGTATTATGATTTTTTAAAAAGTTCAGAATCTCTCTTTAATGGACATGTTATTAGATTTTTGTTATTTGGAATAGTAGTAAGTATTTATTGGACACCTACTAGGTGCTACCACCTAGGACTATGCTAAGGATTTCACCTAAACTTTCTCATTTAATTCTCAGGGCAACCTTGTAGAGTAGGTCATGTTAAGTGTGAGAAAATTTAGGATTGGCAAGATGAAACAGTTTGCCAAGAACACACAACCTGTGAATGATGTGTCTTTACTTTTAAACTTAACTTTTAACTTTGTTCATTTACTTAGTTGTGAAAATGTTTTAATTTTTTATAATGTTAAATGTTTTGTTTTTTGTTATGTCTCTAATCTTTGTATCATTCTTATGAAGGTCTTTTCTAGACTTTAGTTCTAAAATATTTTCATATGTTTTCTTAAATTTTCTAGAATTTGTTTTTAGATGTGGTATATAGTAAGGCTCTAATTTTATGTTTTCTCAGATTATATCCTGTTATCCAAGCATGATTTATGAATATTCTTCTTATAATTTGGAATGCTCACTTTTCTCATATGCTGAATTCTTATATTGTCATTAATTTGCTCTTAGGCTCTATTCCTTTCTCTTTATTTGTCTATAAATATTATATCTATAAGGAGTGCCAATAGCATATTTGAAAAAAATATACAGTATGCTTTGATATGTGGGAGGGCTAACCATTCTCCATTGTTCTTGTTTTTCAAAATTTATAGGTTAGTTTTGCTCTTTTTCACTTCTCCTCAAGTTTAAAAAATAGTTTATTGAGTTCCATGAAAAAAATCAAGCTAGAATTTTGTTTGGCATTGTATTAAATCTATAGATTATTTTAGTGTATAACTGATGTGTTTATGATATTGATTCTTCTCATCTGGGAATACAGTATGTCTTATTATTTATCTATTCCATGCCTTTTAATAAAGATTATATTTTTTATCTGTATTAATTATTAATTTATTAGATCTTCCCTTCTTCCTTTTTTTCCTCCTTTCTTCCTCCCTTCCCTCTCCCCTCCCTCCCTCCCTTCTCTCCCTTCTTCTTTCCTTCCTTCCTTCCTTCCTTCCTTCCTTCCTTCCTTCCTTCCTTCCATTTATGTGTTACGTACCCTGGTACATACTATGGGTACACTGGTAAGCCAAATATAGAAATCTGTGTCCTCATTACATTTGGAGAGTGAGATAAACATTAAGTAGATAATCCTAAAAATAGGTATAAAATCACAAGTGCTATTAAGGAAAAGATGCTGTGTTAATGAAGGTATATTTTAGGGGTATATTGCTTAATTCAGCTTTAATCTGGGCTTCCTAAGGAAGTCAAGATCTGACAGTTGGGTTAGAGTCAACTCTAGTTGAGTCAAGTGTGTTAGGAACTTAATTGCTTTGATAACTGTTGTGAGTGGAATCTTTGTTTTATTACATTAAAATTTTGGAGGTACTTGGGGAGAAGGCTGGACATACAATGCTTTGTTGACAGTTATTTTTCCTGCTATACAAGAGATATTCTTCTGTATTCTGTCTTCCATTGGTGTTGAGAAGTCAGTTTTCAGTCTGTTACTCTTTTGCTAGTTAATCATATTCTCTCTATTGCTTTTAAGAGATTCTCTTTGGTGTTCTACATTTTCTCTGTTGAGTATCTAAGAGAGGATTTATTTTTACTTCTACTTGGAATTTATGTGGCTTAAAACTGGACTTTCAGATTGGTGCCTTTCAGCAGTTCTGGAAAGTCCTCTGCCATTATTTCTTTGAGTAGCCTCGCCTGTATTTTTTCCATTATCTCCTAGTGGAAACCCAACTAGATATATGTTAGGCCATCTTATCATATTGTTCATTTCTCTCAAGTCCACTTGCATTTTCTGTCTCTGTGTGTCTTGATTCAGTGCATTCTAGATTATTTCTATTTTCTTGCTACATCACTGCTATTTAGAGACTAATTTCTGTTGAAACTTCTCTTGGAGTTTTGTTAACTTTGTTAAGTCTAATTATTATATTTTTTTATTTCTCAAAGTTTATTTTGTCCTTTAAAAAATCTGCTTAGTTGTTGACACTCTTCATCACATTTTTTTTTGTTTCAGATTTTTATTTAAATAAAAGTTCTTATTTAAATAAAGTTCTTTTTTAAATAAAAAGTTTTTATTTAAATAAAAGTTCTAGTTAGTTAACATATAGTGTAATATTGGTTTCATTGATTCATCACTTACATGTAACATCAGGTGCTCATCACAAGTGCCTTCCTTAATCCCCATCACCCATTTAGCCCACCCCCAGCCCACCTCCCTCCAACAACCTTCAGTTTGTTCTCTATAGTTAAGAGTCTGTTTTCTGTTTTGCCTCTCTCTCTTTCTCTCAATTTTTTCTTCCTTCACCTGTGTTCATCTGTTTTGTTTCTTAAATTCCACTCATATTTGAGTGAAATCATATGGTATTTATCTTTCTCTGATTAACTTCACTTAGCACAATCTCTTTAGCTCCATGTCGTTACTAATGGCAAGATTTCATTCCTTTTTGCGGCTGAGTAATATTCTGTTGTATATACATATATATATACCACATCTTTATCCATTCATCAGTTCATGGACATCTGGGTTCTTTCCATAATTTGAGTGTTGTGGACATTGCTGCTATAAACATTGGGGTGCATATGCCCCTTTGAATCAGTGTTCTTGTGATCACATTTTTAAGACCTGTTTATTTCTTTAAACAGAAGATGTAGTATTTTTATATTGTTTATAATTTCAGTATAGTTTGTAGTTCTGATTCTGCTCTCTATTATTTTTGGTTTCTTTTGCCTTTCTTGCCTTCAGTTCCTTGTATTTTGTGATTTTGTCTGTGAGGTCATATTCTTTGGAACTATATCCGTGGGGATGATTGGTGTGTTCCTTCAGAGATTTGAGTTTTCTTTTGTCAGGTGCTTGGTTGTTCTTTTAACCCAGGATCCCTTTATACTAAATTCACAGATTAAGGCTTCTTGGGGAAGCCAGTAGAATGAATTTGTTCTGAAAACCCTCACTGAGATCAGCTTGGGGTTTATGAATTCTTAGGAGATATTTTTTTTTCCTTCATCTGGTTCCAAGTTTTGAGATGTGCATTTTATTTTGCTTTCTCTTGGGCTTGAGGGGGAAATGGTATTTCTGAGTTCTCCTTACGCTAAGGGTACAGCCCTTTGTGATTTTAATTTTCTACTGGGGGGGAGGGAGATAATGTATAGGATCAAGTAGATTCCCTAACATAGGGTGGGCTCCAAGGTTTTTCTCCTTTACCATATGTCATTTGAGACCTTGGAAACTGTAGCTGAAAGTTATCTGGTTTAGGAAAATGCCCCAGGGGCTCTGTTTACCTTTTTACTTTCATTTACTGTTTGGCTTCTGAAATCTATTTACCTCTTTTTTTGGCAGCATATTGATATGCTTAAAAATGCTGCTTTTAACAAACATCTTATTCAGTAATTTAGTGAGAGAATCAGGGTTTTATCTGCTATTCTCATCTCATTTAATAATTTAATTTTATTTATCTTTGTAAGCAATTCTTTTGGAAATAAGACAAGAATAAAGAAAAAAATCATATTGAAGAATCAGCAGGAAGTTATATCAAGCTTCGTCTGCCAAAGTGAAATAATTAACATTTTATATTTAAATGTGATGTTACTTAGAAGCATACAAAGTGCAGTTGCGATGATAGGCCACGTTAAATTTGTAATCAGAGATTTAGAGATTATGTCATTAAAGTATCTACTTTATGCTTAGTTTTCAGTTGGACAAAAAAGACTGGAGATTAAAAGATTTATAGGGTTGAGTTCTTGCCCTGCTACTTAACAAATTATTGAACTTTCCTGAGCCTTCAGTTTCTCCACAGTCACATGAGAATAATACTCTTGACCTTCCTAAGTTATAGAATAGTTTCTAGAGTTGGCTATGCTAATAATCTATGTGCCAGCACTTATAAACAGCTATTATTGTTAATTTTAAAGTTTTTAATTTGCTCTAGCTATTAATCTCAAGAGACTTCTCTGAGAGGATCATCAGTGCATTCATAGAATGCTTTGTTCCATATAACTCTTAAAACCCACCTTAATTCTTTACCTTTCTTTGTTTAGTTTCCTCTTTGTATGACCTTATAGCTCAGTTCACCTTTATTTTATTTTATTTTTTTATATTTAAGATTTTATTTATTTATTTGACAGAGAGAGAGAGAGAGAGAGAGATCACAAGTAGGCAGAGAGGCAGGCAGAGAGAGAGGAGGAAGCAGGCTCTCCGCCTAGCAGAGAGCCCGATGTGGGCCTCGATCCCAGGACCCTGAGATCATGACCTGAGCCGAAGGCAGAGGCTTTAACCCACTGAGCCACCCAGGTGCCCTCAGTTCACCTTTAAAGTGTAAAAGAGAAACCAAGAAATTTGAAAGCTGATTTAGAAAGATTTATTGAAATACTACGTGTTACCCAGCTTTACATATCTTTTGTGTCCATATCATTTGCAGCTCTATTCCAGTTCTTTAGGGCGTAGAGTAAAATTAGTCTTTGATAGAGAATGGTAAGAGCATGCAATATCCAGTCAGTATTGGGAAGATTTTTAAAAAGTCCATTGCCTTTTGACAGGATTAGGTTCTTTTCTACTGGTCAGCAGAGGGAGCCTTTGCCTCACTTTTGGATTTCAGATGCCTGCGGTGGCGAGATTATAAAGAGCCAACTTGTCTATGGAAAATGTTTGTTTCCTCACCTAGGACTGAATAGGTTTTGGAACAAGTTTTTCCTTTGTTCTTATAGAGGAAAAACTTTGTGTACTTTTCTGATTTCTTTACAATGTTGTCTCTTAAGTGCTGCTGTGGGAAGTTCTTTAAAGGTGGTTAATGCTGGGGGGCGTCTGGGTGGCTCAAATGGTTAAGTGCCTGCTTTTGGCTGAGGTCATGATCTTGGAGCCCTGTGTTGAGCCCCACATTTAGCTCAGCATTGAGCTCCGCATCAAGCCCAGCAGTGGGCTCCCTGCTCCATGGGGAGTCTGGTTCTTCCTCTCCCTGTGCCTCCACCCCTGCTCCTGCTCAATCTCTCTCAAAGGAATAAATCTTTTATTCTTTTATGATAAAGTGGTTAATGCTGGGATAAAATAGTGGTTCTCAAATGCTATCCCATGTTAAAGTTTTGAGTAGTTTTAAGGCAACAACAACAAAAAAAATAGCTAATGTACAGAATTTTTTATAAAGCAAAATAATTTTGCTCAGTTAAAGGGCTGTACTTAGTGCTATAACATTTTTTACTTCCTACTTATTCGTATTATGTTGTCTTTACAGAAGATGTTGGTGATACTAGTCTGTGTTTTTTAAAAAAACCTTTTGATAGAGCAGCACAAGGTTGACAATCTATGATGGTCAGTGAAATTCAAAAACCTGCAGTCACTGCTTTAGCAAGTACTTTGGCAAATAAAAGATTGGACTTTCTGAACTGAACCATTTCCAACTTCCTGTCACCTTTTGTTCTAACTTTCCGCTGAGATGTTTTCTATCCTTTATACCTATGAAGTGAGACTTAATGACTAAACTGTCGTATCCAAGGTATATAGATAAATGTAGGTACTATGGGAAGTTAGTTTGGTTGCTTTTATTTTAGCATGCAGATTTTGAGATTAAGATTGGCATGCATTCCATGGGGAGCCGGGTGGCTCAGTCGTTAAGCATCTGCCTTCAGCTCAGGTCATGATCCCAGGGTCCTGGGATCAAGCCCCTCATTGGGCTCCCTCCTCAGCAGGAAGCCTGCTTCTCCCTCTCCCAGTTCCCCTGCTTGTGTTCCCTCTCTCGCTGTCTCTCTATCAAATAAATAAAATTAAAAAAAAAAAAAAGATAGGCATGCATTCCTACCAAGTTCCAGATACTAACCTGGTTATGTTCCCTTCTTTAATCTTCACAGCAACCCAGTGGGGTGTAGAGGTTGTGGTAAGTTTTATTTTGCATTTGAAGAAACAGACTGAATTAAACAAAACAGCCAAAGTCACATTTCTGTGTCAGAGCCAGGATTCAAAACCTTACCATCTTGTCTTTTTGATTCAAAATTATTGCTCTTACCATTACACATTAATACTTTAATTTGCCTTTGATACTTTCTCCACTTTGTTCTTTTATGATATACCATCCTGCTCTGGAAAAAGGTTAACAGAGAATATCTTACTCAGTACCTTTTTATGAGTACTTTTCCTCAGGTAATCATCTCTTATTTCTTATTGCTCAGAAAGACTGCATGCAGAGTTCTAATAAGTACTAAATCTTTAAGGTTTAAATCTTTGTATGTTTTTGAAGTTTTATGAAATACTGATGGGTTTGAATATCATGCTATTCCTTTGGCAGCCTCTTTGGGCTTCCATAACTTATTTTCTATGATTGAGTGATTTTCACATTCATTTATATATTTTCCTTTGGGGTTCTCTCCCACCCCACCTCTATTTCATGTGCCTTTCCACTAGAGTTTATCTTCTTAAAAGCTGAGTTATCCTTAACCTTTTCCCTTTCTTGTTAATATTTCTTTGTATATCTAGTGTTGGACATACAATGACTACTTTGTTTTTTGACAGTACTAAGTCCTAAAATAACTAAGAATTCTAACTGCAAAGTTCACATATTAAAACTAATTATTTTGGGGCCTTTACAATGGCATTTTTACTTTAATACTATTCATTCATTCATTCAACAAATATTTATTGAGCTGTTGAGCCCTACTATATACTAGGGACTATTCGGGTTTGGGAGGTGTGGTGAATAAAGCTTAATGCCAGATATTAGGGTGTTTTCATGTGAATATGGCAATATTCATGTGAATATGGCAATATTGTTAAATATCTTGGCTCACTTGAGGATCATTGGCGTCCTGCTACCTACTACTACAGTCTGACATGGTTTTTTCCTTTCATGATGGTTTGGTTTACTTGAACAGATGTTTTGGGCCCCAACATATAAGGGATGGCACTCAATGCTGTGAGCTGGGTAATGAAAACAAAATAGGCTCATGTTCAAGGGTTTTATGCTTTGTTTATGGAAGCTGGAGGGGGGAAAGAGATATGCCAAATTTAGCCATCACGAGGAAAGATATTGTCAGTACTAACAGGGGGAGTGACGCACAGTGTACTAAGACTAGAGGGATAATGTGGTATTTATGCCTCGGGGGGATTGGAGAAGGCTTCGAAGGATGGAATTGTATCCTGGGGATTGAGGATGTGTAGAAGGATTTTGTGAGGTTAAGGTGGGGGAATAGCACCTGATATGAATTGAACTAGACTGACAAACGCAAAAGGGCGTTTAGGTTAGGCTTATGTTACCTGAAATGTTTGGTGGTTGGGACCGGATGAGAGGGACTAGTCAGAGTTCATTTAGCAGATGCATTAAAGAGTTCTTTGGATTTCCTGCTTATTAATTTATACTTATTTCTGGAGACACTGGAGTACCTTTGAAGTTTTTGAGTGGGTTGATAACATGATTGCATCTGTATATTAAGATGGTTGCTTTCGTGTATTTGTTTTTATGAATTTTATTAAAGATATGGTATTTTAATGGTTACTTTTAGAAGAATCTGAGGAAATTTATTAGACCAAACAATGGTAAAATGGCACATTGAACTTGTGATAAGAATTGACGTTCAGGAAATTTAAAGTTGTCCTTGTCATTATCCATAACTCATTTTGATTTACTTTTAAAAAATTGTACGAGTTTAGATGAAGTTGAACCTCAGCTGAGAATTTCTTGGCTTTAGATATTTTTTCACAACCTAATTTAATTGGTTATAGTGAGTCTAGTGTAGACTATAGACTATTATTCCTTCTTTTGATACACTTATGATTTTAGGATTAAGAGAACTAATATATAAAACGCAAATATTTAGCTTTGGAGTTATTGCTTTATGGGATAGTTAATATTGCAATGGACAGTATTTGTATTAAATGAAGAGGTATTTAAAATGTTTTCTGTTGAGGGCGCCTGGGTGGCTCAGTGGGTTGAAGCCTCTGCTTTCGGCTCAGGTCATGATCTCAGGGTCCTGGGATCGAGGCCCGCATCGGGCTCTCTGCTCAGCAGGGAGCCTGCTTCCCCCTCTCTCTCTGCCTGCCTCTCTGCCTCCTTGTGATCTCTCTCCCTCTGTGAAATAAATAAATAAAATCTTTAAAAAAAAAAAATGTTTTCTGTTGGGCACCTGGGTGGCTCAGAGGTTAAAGCCTCTGCCTTCGGCTCAGGTCATGATCTCAGGGTCCTGGGATCGAGGCCCACATCGGGCTCTCTGCTCGGCAGAGAGCCTGCTTCCTCTCTCTGCCTGCCTCTCTGCCTACTTGTGCTTTCTCTCTCTGTCAAATAAATAAATAAAATCTTTAAAAAAATGTTTTCTGTTAATTTTTTTGGTTCTCTGGTTTCTTATCATGACTTGTTATTACCTTGAGAACTCTACCTTGCTTTGAAACTACTTAAAAAACTATACCCCCAACATACTCTTTAAGAATTTATCTTTTGGATGAAAGAAAAGAAAGGAATGATAAGAAATACTCTTCTGTGTGACATCATCTGTCTTATCTTTCTTACGTCATTCAGGGTAATCCTGCATAAGACATTAATAATAGAGGTGGGGGAAGATTATAGATTGTATGTGTTGGGTGAAGTATATGGAGGCAGGCACAGTGCATTCCCAGATAGAGCTTTCTGGCACACTCAGAATACATTTCTTTAGAGATTTCAATAGTTACCATGTTAGGGAAATTGCTGTTTTGACCAAAGTAAACTAAAAATGGCAGAATATCAACTTGAATAGCCAGCAGTTCCCACAGACCTAAGTTTTGAAAGATTTTCCATAGTTCTTAAAGTCTTAAAAACCCTTTGCTTTGACAAAAAGGATAAATTTCTGATTGTGTAGTCTTTCTTACATTAAACTTACCCTTTTTTGGTCTGAATGAGTTTTCCCCCTCAACTTAAAGATTTTTTTCACATAATTTTATCTGTGAGAAAGACGGCAATCCAATAATATCACTTACATTTATTGACTGCTTACCAGGATCAGGCAGTATATTTTTATTGTATTTTATCTTTATAGCAGCACCATGTTATCTTTTCATACCGCTGCTTTACAGGTGAGGAAACTGGCAGAGCTTTCAGGGCTAAAATAAGGATATAGCAAATCTGGTCTCAAGTTCTGCCTTTGCCATCAGTTCTGATGAGCGTGCCTGCCATATTCATTAGCATTGTCTCTCTCCACCTAACATCCTCCCCCAGAGTTCACTGCTCTCACTCTTCTCCATACATAATTCTCTTATAATCCATGTGTCTACGCACAGTATGCTCTTGGCTTCTGTTTCTCTGATTGTTTGGCAAACTCTTTTTCAACTTGCAAGACCTAAGTGTTATCTCTGTTTTGAAGCTTTTCTTTATTCTTCCAGGCACTGTTAATCAAGCTGCATTGCCTTTTAAATTATTCTAATATGCCCCTGTTCTTACATTATTAGAATATTTAACTGGTTAACTTCCGTATTCGCTGAGCTTTCTTAGGGTAGCAACTGTATCTCTCTTGTAGCACATACTAGGTATAGAGTGAATGTTTGGAATTTATTGAATGAATGTGAATGCTGGAGAATGTTATCAAACCTTTCATGATCATTACATTGGACAAAGTAATTTACCCAATATCTTATGGATGCAAGTGATAATAAAACGTTTAGGGCCTTCTTTTAAATGCTAACACTGCATTCATATTGAATCCATCACATATAATGCTAATTTAATGAATGGTTGTAATTTCTTTATAATACGTTATTAAACTTGTTCACAGTTTAAGGGGAAAATTGTGACAAATAGCTTGGTGGAACACACACTAGTGGTCTTTGTAAGGCTATTCAAGTGCCTATTAAAACGAGACACATTAAAATGTCAAAAGGGAAGTTCATAGGAAGAGTTAGTATGTAGACCCAATTTTTATTTTCTTGAGTTTTAAAGTAATTAGTCTCATGAAGTTATTTATTGGGGGAAACTCTTGAATAATAGTTGAGAATTTGTATAATTTTTCCCTGGTACATATTTAAAAGTATTACCTGTTTAGCTCAACACATGTGTTCTATTTGTTGATTTCCTCTGTTTGCTTAGGGCTTTAAATTTTATTGTTTATATATAACTAAGGTTTTAAACTTAGAATTTACTTGAATATTACATTATTATCAGACACTGATTGCTTTTAGAATGCTCAAATAAAAAAATGAGTGAGAGAGTAATACGAAAGAAGCTAGCTATTCTTTCATTCAGTTAATTGCCAATTATTAATTATTAAGCATGACCAAATAGTATCATGTATCTCAAAACTATGGTGGTTTTGTTGATGAGATGATGTGAATGAAAAAGTACAAAAATGCTATTTAATGGTGAATTTAAAATCCTGCAAACTCTAGAAATCCATCTGCCATTTGTTTTTAAGTCAGTATCTGTTGAAATTCTACTCTGAGCATTTTTATGTACTTGTTCATAGCAAACATGTTGTATCATTTTTGAGTTAGGTTTGCAATAAAGATTAATGAGTTAGTGTTTCAGTTTTTCTGTAACAACAACAAAATTTTTTTTCCGTGCATGTGTGTAAAACTAGCTAGCGGAAGTTCGACAGACTTTTGGACTCTTCTGTTCTTATGTATCAGTCTCTTGATGTTCCCTGTCTGCCTTTTTGACTACCTATACAGCTGTTTTTCATGTGTTTTTCAGGCTTGGAGAAAGACCAAGTATTTTTGACAGCTGCATGCTGAACTGCAATATATGCTTGGCCGCAGGTCACGTTTGCATTTCTTCACTTATATTTTTACTCAATGTGTAAAAGAAATATGAGCATAGAGAGATTCAGAAAACATGTAGCATGCTGAGTAATGGTAGTCTTCTTTCATGTATGCCATTCCACTTACTCTGCTGCATAGATTTTACAGGAAGAAAAAGCATAGAAATGGAGGAAGTGGTATTCAGGACTGCCCTCCATGGGACCCTTGTTGAATTGTGCATGATGGAAAATGCTCTGGGTTATGCATGTTAGAAGGAACTTCTGGGCATGAGGACACACATGCATATACATGTGCCCATATGCACACACTTTGTAATGAATAGTCTATAATTGAGTAGAGAAGACTGTTAATCTACTAGTCAGTTCAACATGTTTATCCATCATGTTAAAGCTTTGACTATATGATATTTTAACACCAGGAAATGAAACACAGTATTTAATAAATGTTCATTTCGTGAGGCTGCCATGATAGAACTTTCCTGCCTTCACCTTCCCATCCCCACAGACATAAAATTTTTTCTTTGCCATTGAAAAAGAAAGAATAATGACTTCAAAAATCGTTTCAAAATGTTTTTGGTGAATCCTTCTTCAATTTGTTCTTAGATCTTATAAATAATATTTCAAATCACAATGGTTAGTTTTCTGTCATCATGGTTAAAGATCAATGGGATAAATATCCAGATTTTAAATTTTGATGAAATCTCCAACCTTCCCAGTTATTTCAACTTTGAAAGATATTTTTTTCTCTGTACAGTTAAGTCATGGTTTTTGAGGAAGCATCATTAAGAAATTGTCATCTTTTGGGGCGCCTGGGTGGTTCAGTCTGTCGGCCGTCTGCCTTCAGCTCAGGTTGTGATCCCGGGGTCCCGGGGTCCTGGGATTGAGCCCTGCATCGGGCTTCCTGCTCAGCAGGGAGACTGCTTTCCCTCTCCCCGCCACCTCATGCTCTCCCTCGCTATCTCTCCCTCAAATAAATAAATAAAATCTTAAAAACAAAAAAAGATATTGTCATCTTTTCAATCTACTGCTTGCTTTTATGTTTCAAGCTCTATTAGTAAAACTTGATACATTGCACAAGATAGCTCTGCATCTTCTTCTAGTATGTTCCTCCTCCCACCCCAAGGCTTTCTTTACTCTTACCTTTGACCCCTATTCATTATACCTATCCTTCTCAGTCTAGGATACATCCTGTCTCTATCATGAAATCTTTCCCAGAATGTTCATTGTAATGAAGCTCTTTGATTTGCTGTAGTACTTAATCTGTTTCATATCATTTAGATGTTATATGTTAACTTATGTTAATTTTTAAAATGGATCCAGTGTGGTATAATGGAGCCTCCCTGGGAGCATGTGTAGTATAATAGAGTGAGATAGATTTCATTTGAGAACTAGCTCTTTCATTTTCTAATTCTTTTGCATTAGGCGTATTATTATTTTTAAAATATTTTATTTATTTATTTACTTATTTTAGAGAGAGAAAAAGAGAGTGCATGAGCAGTAGGAGGGGCAGAGGGGGAGGGAAAAGGAGAGGGAGATAATCCTAGGCAGACTGCGCTGATAATGGAGCTGGGTGCGGAGCTTGATCTCATGCCCCTGAGATTATGACCTGAGCCAAAACCAAGAGTTGGATGCTTAACCGACTCAGCCACTCAGTGCCCCTAGGTAAATTATTCAAACTCTTTGGGTTTCAGATTTCTCATGTGTCTTATGGGACTACTGTCCACCTTTAGGGTTATTAAAGATTATAGCTAATATGCTGGATAAATATTTCATGCAAATGCAGGAATATAACAGGTGCTCAGTAAATGTCAATAGTAGTTTTTATTCCTGTTGTTCTATATTTCTTACAGCTCCTAATATAATACTGAATATGTGGTAAGGACTGTAAGTATGGTTCAGGGCTAGGTCATTTAAATAGCTCCTGAAATCCTATCGCTTTTATGAAGGCTTCCTGTTGGCTCTGTTCTGTCAGAACTACAAAACTTTCATGGCTTCTCTAGACTGTTCTTTCTGTTCCCATTATCTGTAAGGGGAGCCTTTGGTATGTATTCTGAAGTGGCTTCCAAAGCAGTGATTTGAAGTATTTATTTATTTATTTTTGAGTAACGTTTTTGGATTGATCCCTACATTTTTCTAAACGTCAGCAGCTGGGATTGTAATAAATAAAGCATTTTTCACATATTTCAAATGCAGTATCTGAAATACATAGAATAAAATCTCAGCCAGTCTGAGCTTCAGATGAATAAATTATGTTGCCTAGCTAAATTCAGTTCGGCAGACATTTATTAGTGTATTTCCTATGTGCCAGGCTTTTTATAGTTGTTGGATTTACAAAGATGAGTAAGACATGGTTCCTGCCTTTGAGTTTACTCTAGGGTGAACAAGAGACACAAAAACAGATCATTTCAATTGATGATTAGTTGTAAGATGGAGGTGAGGGTGGAGCTCTGTGGGATCACACATGGAGGGTGGTTGAGGGGGAAAGAGATGAGCCTAAGTTTGTGATGTCTCTCAGAGGGCAAATGGGTTGATCCACTTGATTAGGGACAGAGATCTAACTCAAAGTGGTTTCAGTATTTATGGGAATTTATTGCTGCAAAGTTCCCAGGTAGGTTTGGCTCCAAGTGACGCTTGATGCCTTGGCTCAAACTGTGTCTTTCATTGCCATCTTTTAATTGTGCCTTTGTAAAAGCCAAATGGCCTCTGTGATTCCAGGCTTTAACCTCCTCACATATAATTCCCCGGGCGGAAGAGTAAATTTTTCTCTAGTTCTAGCTAATCCTAGGGATTTAATTTTGTACATTGGCTATAAATTATACCTATCCCCAAACCAATCACTGTGATTAATGAGATACAAATTGGTTTGGATAAGTCAGGGCCTACCCTCAAGCTTAGAATGAAGTCAGTCTCACTCAAACCTCATGGCCAAAGATAGGAGGAGAGGAGAATGGACGACCAAGAGGCTGCCAGCACTAGACCAGGGAAAATGAGTATAAGATTTTTTTGGGAAAGGTAATAATATAAGCAAAATCGAGGAAGCATACACCATCATGTTGTACATGAGAAACAGCAAGTAGTTGAACATTAATACAATGTGTAGTAGAGACTTAGAAAATAACTTACAAAATAACAATGTGATGGAGTATTTGCTGCCTGCTGGATCTAGTTTCTATACATTACTTCATTCAATTCTCACAATAGTTAACTAAAGTAGGTATGCCATTTTGCAGATAGGGAAACTTGAGCCAAAGCTCACAGTCAATAATTGGTGGAGCTGGACTCATACCCAGATGATATGACTGTAGAGGCAGCCCATGAAGACATTACAGTATAAGCATGCTCTTCTATATTGCTTGAGTCTCAGGAAGAAAGACTTCATATAGTACCATGCTTTGGAGCTGAGTTTTCTCTGGGGCTCAAGTTTTCTTCAAACTCTAGTTCTTTGTCATACCATGCTAAGGCAGTGGTTGTCAAACTTTAGCATGCGTCAGATAGCCTCTAGGGCTTGATAAAACCTTTAATTGCTGGACCCTAATACCAAAGTTTCTGATTAAGTAGATCTGGAGTGGAATCGTAGAACTTGCATTTCCAAGAAGTTTCTAGATGATGCTGATGCTGGTGATCTGGGAGCCATGCTCTGAGGACCACTTCTTTTAGGTTGTTGGGAGTCTGAAAATTTGTGGTTCAGTGATATTCAATATATTAAAATGAACTCAAATTTCATTGGTACTTCTGCTTGGAAATACATGTTCTGACCTCACATTCTTTAATGATACAGACATTAAGAGTACATTTTGGTTACAGTAATATTCTCCCCCATAGATCAGGGTCATTGCATAAATTTTTCATTAATTTAATTTTTTTGTCTGTTTGATTGTTGCTTATTAAGATTAAATTTACTGTTTTCCTCCCTGGTCCCATTCAATTCACTAATGCTTAGTTCCCTCCCAATTGTGAAGAATGTGAATTTGTATACAAAAGGTATATATTTAAACACTGTATTTCTTTTGTCTACACTTTTATTGTGAAAAATTTTAAAAACTAGGAAAAGTAACATGAACACCCACATTTCTATCATTTAGAGTCAACAGTTGTAAATATATATATGTTTGTGTGTGTGTGTATATATATACACACACACACAGATTTAGATTTAGTTTGATGAACCACTTGAAAGTAAGGTACAGATCTTGTGCTACTTCATCCATAAATATTATAACACACATCTCCCAATAAGAACATTCTCTTACATAATCATAATACTGTGAGCACACTTAAAAAATTAATAATTCCTAATTTTTTCTAACGTGCAGTCATATTCCAGTTTCCCCAGTTGTTCCAATGTCTTCTATGCCTTGCTGTTTTTTGGTACCAGGATCCAATCAAATGAAACTAAAATTTAAGATTTAGCAATCCTAGTGGATCTTTAGGTTTAGATAAGTTCTGTGTTATTTAAGATACAGATATTTGATTGCATTAACAAAGACACAAATTTAATGATGGTTTAAATAAGGAGGATGTTTATTTCTGTCATATTTAACCATCTGGAGATAAAGTGGTCCCGGGTTTTAGTGACTGAGGGTGGGCCCTGTTGTCCTCCATATGTGGCTTCTATCTCTGAGGCCTGTCAAGATAGCTGTGCTATCTCCACCATCATGCTGGGAAGGGTGGAGGGGAGTGTGTACTCAGTCCTTTTATGGGCATATCTGGGTGTTGCACATATCACCTCTTCTCCTGTCTCATTGGCAAGAACATAATCATGTAATTGTATCTGTAATAGAGGCCTGGAAAAGCAGACTTTTATGCTAAATGGCCACGTGTCTAGTGTTAACTCAAGTATCAGAAGAGAGAATGGCTATTGGGGGAACAGTTAGCTTCTCTGCCACAAGTTCGTTTTTGCAAATGACTGAATTATACCTATATTAAATCCATTTAATAACTTCTAATACCTTGTAATATGATATTTCTCTTTTTGAGATGTATAGGGCTAGTAATTTCTTCTATTCAATACTGAGCCCATATTGATCCCAGACTGTTACTCTTTTTTGAATGCTTTGATATGTAGTTTATAGATGTTCTGTCTGTTTCTAGGGCATAAAACACTTCAAAATCAGTCTGTAGTTTAGGGCAATCTCTGATTAGTATTTTTCAGTATTAGTATTTTTCACTCCTAGTAGTGTTTAACACACTATGGTTTGTGTAAAACCAGTGCCTAATGCATGTCTGTAGATTTGGTCTCTTGTGTTTGACTCATGTCTAAGTCATGTGAAAGTATGAGACTGATACGCTATGAAGAAGAGAAGTAGCCTCTGCTGAATAGTTTTCATTATATTTCTGATTCTGGAAAAAATGATATCTTACCAGGGTCATGATTGTTCTGAGACATTATCTATCTTGAGCTAGAGATTTTAGCATATGGTAAACAAAAATAAGTGTACTTAAAATTATAGACATCTTCTGAATAATTTAAAAATTGGGGAATGTATACTGATATACAATAATCTGATAGTTTCATCAGTTTATAATTTAAAATTTAAACTGCTTATATTGCCCCTTGGGGAAAAGGTTAACTATGACATTTTTGTGATAGTGGTAAATGGAAACCATTATATTTATAAAGAAAAAGTCACCCAATTTCCTCTAATTTTTCTTTAGGTCGAGATTTAATTTGTATCCAGTCTATGGATGGGATGCTGATGGTGTTTGAGCAGGAAAGCTATGCTTTTGGGAGATTTCTCCCTGGTTCTCTTTTACCTGGCCCAATTGCTTACAGTTCCCATACAGACTCCTTCATTACTGTCTCTTCCTGCCGACAAGTGGAAAGTTACAAGTAAGTTCGGATGTTGAATCTTTGGAATCATGACTCTTGGTATGTTGCTGAATAATTCTTTTTCACAAAAAGCTTGAATATTACAAATGAAAAAGAGACTGGTTTCTTTGATAAAATGTAATTGTGGTGATTTAGAGGCTATCATTTACATATTGTAAAATATTTGCAAGTATAGAGATTGACAGAAAGGATTTGGAAAGAGGCAGACCTGGATTGCAATCCTAATTTTTCTGCTTGCAGCTGTTTGATGGTCAGTGTCCTTACCCTGGTTGTAATGGGGATAATAATGGCTATACATACATATATATATATATTTTTTTTCCCTTGCTTTTAAAGTTTATAATTCCCATTAGTTAACATACAATGTTATGTTAGTTTCAGGTGTACAGTGTAGTGATTCAACAATTCATGCATCACCAGGTGCTCATCACAAGTGTACTCCTAAATCCCCATCACCTATTTCACCCATCTCCCTACCTCCCTCCCCTCTGATAACCATCAGTTTGTTCTCTGTAATTAAGAGTCTGTTTCTTGATTTGTCTCTCTCCTTTTTTTACCCTGTGCTCATTTGTTTTGTTTCTTCAATTCCACACATTAGGGAAGTCTTAATGGTATTTTGTCTTTCTCTGACTGATTTATTTCACTTAGCATTATACTTTCTAGCTCCCATCTGTTATGACTGAATAACATTCCATTGCACATGTGTGTGTATGTGTGTGTATCATGTCTTTTTTTATGCATTCAACAATAGAGGGACACTTGGGCTGCTTCCATATCTTGGCTATTGTAAATAATGCTGTAAACATTAAAAATGTATCCCTTTGAATTACTCTTTTTGTATTCCTTAGGCAAATATCCAGTAGCACAATTGTTGGATCGTAGGGTATTTCTGCTTTTGTTTTTGTTTTTGTTTTGAGAGAGAGAGAGAGCAAGTAGGGAGGGGCTGAGGGAGAAAGAGAGGGAGAGAATCTCAAGCAGGCTCCACACCCAGCATGGATCCTGATGACAAGTTCGATCTAACGACCCTGAGATCATGACTTGAGCTGAAATCAAGGGTCAGATGCTTAACAGACTGAGCACCTAGGCACCTCAGGGTAGTTCTGCTTTTTCACATTTTTTTTTTTTTTTTAACTTTCTGAGGTACCTCCATACTGTTTTCCAGAGTGGCTATCCAGTTTGCATTCCCACCAACAGTGCAAGAGTGTTCCTTTTTCTCCACATCCTGCCAACATCTTTTGTTTCTTGTATTGTTGATTTTAGCCATTCTGATAGGTATGAGGTGATACCTCATTGTAGTTTTGATTTGAATTTCCCTGATGCTAAGTGGTGACGAACATCTTTTCATGTATCTGTTGGCCATCTATATATCTTCTTTGGAGAAATGTCTGTTCATGTTTCCTGCCCATTTTGTAATTGGATTATTTGTTTTTGGGGTGTTGAGTTTTATAAGTTCTTTATATATTTTAGATACTCACCCTTTATTGGATATGTCATTTGCATATATCTTCTTCAGTTCCATAGGTTGCCTTTTTGTTTTGTTTCTTTTGCTGTGCAGAAGCTTTTTATTTTGATATAGTCTCAGTACTTTATTTTTGTTTTTGTTTCCTTTGCCTCAGGAGAAATATCTAGAAAAGAAGTTGCTACAGCTGATGTCAAAGAGGTTACTGCCTATGTTCTCTTGTAGGGTTTTTATGGTTTCAGGCCTCACATTTAGCTCTTTAGTCCATTTTGAATTTGTTTTTGTGTATAATGTAAGAAAGTGTCTAGTTTCCTTTGCATGTCGCTGTCCAATTTTCCCAACACCATGTTTTAAAAAGATTTATCTGAGAGAAAGAAGAAGAGCGAGCGAGAGAGAGAGAGAGAGAGAGAGAGAGAAAGTAAGAGCAAGCACAAGAAGTGGGAGGGGCAGAGGGAGAAACAGACTCCCCACTGAGCAGGGAGCCTGACTTGGAGCTCTATCCCAGGATCCTGGAATTGTGATCTGAGCTGAAGGCAGATGCTTAACCAACTGAGCCATGAGCCACCTAGGCACCCTAATTGAAGAGATTTTTTCCCCTTGGATATTCTTTCCTGCTTTGTCAAAGATTAATTGACCGTATAGTTGTGGGAATAATGGCTATTTTGACAAGCTTGTTAAAAGGATTGAATGTATGTCAAGTTGCCACCCATAGAAAATGCTGATTAATTATTGTGACTGTTCCCTGAATTATTAATAATAAAGCACAGTATGAGTGAAAAAATCCAAATGAAAAGATGCACATATGAAATTATTTTATAAAAAATATACATAGGAAGAATATTAGCAAAAATACAAGTGTTATTATGAATGTTTTAAAAAGAACAATTCATGGGGCGCCTAGGTGCCTCCGTCATTAAGCGTCTGCCTTTGGCTCAGTCATGATCCCAGGACCCTGGGATCAAGCCCCACATTGGGCTTCCTGCTCAGCGGGAAGCCTGCTTCTCCCTCTCCCACTCCCTCTGCTTGTGTTCCCTCTCTTGCTGTGTCTCTGTCAAATAAATAAATAAAATCTTAAAAAAAAAAACCAATTCATAGTAGAAATGAAGTATGAAAATGACCCTATGAAAACAACTTGTACTTTTTTCTGGAAATCCTTACTGATTTTAGGGAATTGTATATGAGAGAGACCTTTTCCTACTGCCAGCTAAATTTCAATAAAAGTTAGGGTTTTGAGTTTTTGGAGGGTGTGTTTTTTGTTGGAGGGGGTAATGGGGAAAAGAAAGTACAAATTCATTCTGGGAAAAGAAAAAGACTTGGAGGATTACAATATCTTCTGTAACTTTATTGTTCTTATCTTACTGATGGCAACACTTAGAACTTTAAACTTTTAAGAACACTTCATTATATCTTTTCAGTTTTTGGTCGTATGATTTTCCCTAAGGCAGGAAGAAAATATAAATTCATCAGGCAACACCTGTAAATTTTTGTCTTCAAGTTTCAATATTGTGCATATAGCAAGTTAATGCAGTATTCCCTTCACCTTCATAAGTGGCAGTCTACCTTTTGTGAATTATTGTCAAAGTGTCTTTTGATTCAAAACCCTGGACATAAGCAAATGTTTGTGACTAAGTAGAAGTTAACTGATGGAGGTACTGTGTCATTATATCATATTACCTCTTTAACTCCTATGGCTCTTGTCTAAAGGAGATGAATAAATTGTGGCATTGCTACTGGTAAGAAATAAAATATGCTTATTTTGAGAGGTTGAGAAAAATATCTGTATAATTCATTCAAGCCTGCCAAAGATTAAGCAATATTGAGGAGGTCTGCTTTTCAGCTTTCCACCCAGTTCTGTACCTCAACTTCTGTCAAGTAGTGATACTGGCAGTCTTGCACTGGGGTCACAATAGAAAGATTTGAATGCTCCGTGACTTAATCTTTGAAATATGTGCATAGGAATTAATTTGGTAATAACTCTAGGAGTGACTGGATGAGGAAGCAATGTGTAGGTTTCCTTAATGTGT
Organism: Ailurus styani; assembly: GCA_002007465.1. NCBI lineage: Eukaryota > Metazoa > Chordata > Mammalia > Carnivora > Ailuridae > Ailurus > Ailurus styani. The sequence continues at coordinate 1,245,905 of LNAC01000214.1, read as the reverse complement.
AAGTTTAATCTCAAAGAAGCTCACCCTCTTTGAACTGTGGTAATTTACCAACATACCAATCTATTAAATCCATCTCCATCTAGGACTAAAAATGCACACCTTATCCATTATGTGGATCTTTTATAATGGTAAAAATGCATGGGATATGTGATTATTATGAAATGATGACAATTAAGAGGGCTTATAACATTAAATAGTATGTTACATTCACATATGCTTTCAAGTTTAATATATTAAATTAAATGATAATCACTGGGGCAATTTAGGGTTGGAGGAAACATGAAAACTGTAGGTTTGTTCTTTTGAGGCTTCATCTATTTATAATCAGTTAATAGAATGTAATCAGTTAATAGAAAAGGCTTTTAAGACAATTTATTTTCATTTTTGATATTGATATTTAATTACTTTAAAACAAGCTCAATTATATTCAGAGAGGAACTAGCAAAGGCTGTGGATCTCAAACTTCAGTATGCGCAAGGATCACTTAGGCAGCCTGTTACAAAATGCACATTTGCAGATTCCCAATTACCAGCACACTAGATTTTGATTTAGTAGGTTTGGGGACCCAGAAATCATCATTGCAAACACATACTCAAGGCGATTCTAATTTAGAAACACACTTTGAGTGTTGTTTTTCTTTTGAAGTGAGAGAATTGTTTGCCCTCTTTTGGCAGTGTTTGTCCAAATTTGAACTAGCTTTTATTCTCTTTTTCTTTGCTTTACTTGTCAGAATTATTTGGTCAGTAAATCCTGACCTTTTTACTTTTTCCCCTTGTATTCAGTGTTTGCTTCCCATTTCCATTGGCATTCAGGGCTTTATTTCCTCACTTGGATTTCTGGTTTTCTTACTCCTCATCTAGACTCTGAAGGATCCTTCTCATATCTATCCTCTTAAAATAACCTGTTTAAGCCAGGATAATTTTTGTTGCCCATTAAAAAAATTGAAACCTTCATATATTGACATTCAGTGCTCCTTACAATCCAGTCTCATTCTACCTCTGTTAATGTGGATGTTCATATTTGGAAGGGACTTTTAAAGTTAACTGATTCAGTTACCCTCCTTTATTTCACTCCCTTGATACATATTGCCTAAAACACTGATTTCCAAATATCATATTGCTTTCTTGTATTGTGCTGAAATATTACAGAGTATGTTTTGTGTTACCAGATTCCTGAGAGCAGAGTCTGTCTTAAACATCTGTTTTCTGACTGAATAAGTTAGTTCATTTATTCAGTTATTCATTCAGGAAACATTTTTCAAGAGGCTTCTCTGTGTCACACACTTGTGCCAGGTATTGGAAGTACAGAGTCAAGTAAGAGCTGTCTCTTGTCCTCAAGCAGAATGTAAGCATGGGTGGGAGGTAGTAAGTCAGTCAACTGTTTCGGTTCATTGTGATAGAGGCTCTAGAGAGCTGTGCCCAGGATACTGAGGAGGCCTACAGGTGGAACCTCTCAGTAAGAGTTCGGTGGAGGGAGGCTTCTTGAAGAAGTATACCTGCCATGAGCTTTATTTTCTCTCCTTTTCTTTGCTACAACCCCTCCCCCCCGCCACTGTACTGCTACATGTACCTAGTACATTGCTAAGTAGATAAGCCACTTCAAAGAAGTATTTTTAAGTTATTTGTTGAGTTTAATTGACAGTATTTTAAAAAGAATATTGTGTTCTTCACCAACCTTAGGCTCTGGCCAAATTGAAATATCTGTTTTCCATATATGTTTAGGCCTTTTCTCTCTCTTCTTTTGCTCATGTTGTACTCCATCTTCTCTTTATGTCTGGAAGCCTCCCTGTTCCCCTGCTTCTCTTCCTGACCTAGCCCTAAGTATGACCTTCTCCTCCTTAATTTCGCAGAGTAGTTTTTTTTTGCTCTTTCCACAAGTACTACTCACACTTTAACTGATTTTACATATTTGCTTGTTTTTCTCCTTGACGGGGCTAACTGCTCCTTGATGGCAGGGATTTTGTATCTCCTGAAATGCCTGACATTGTACCTTGCCAAAGGGAGATGTTTAACAAGAACTTGATGAAAGAGTGAAAAGTTTGTAAGGAAAGCTATTTCGTTACCGGCATCTTTCAATGAAAAGGATTCTTCCTGGCATAACTAAGAATGTTTTAGCTTTACTCTTAATGAACATAGTAATGCTTTGTATCCGGAGCTTCCATTTCTAGTAGAGTTCTCTAGGTTAAATATCAAGTTTCCAAGATCTCCTGGTACCTTTGAGGTGACAACTATGTTTCATTTGAAAATAAATGATTCTAGAAGGTTTAGTTTTGTGCTCTGTGACACCTCAATCCATTTTTAGTTACTTGGTGCTGTTTTTACGACGTGATATGGAAGAGCACTAAATTATATGGCTGAGTTTGTCATTGGTGTTCCACAGGACCTGTTAAGCATTCGTGGCTATTGGGTCAAAAAGTGGTACCATTCACTTGGACTTGCTGTATTTGTGCTTAGTGCCTTTCTGTTGAGAAACACATATGACATGCTCTTTCATGAAATCTTATTACACTGGGCCTGATTATTCTTTCAGCAGTCTCAACGAGGGAATTTTATTCTTTAGCTTATATCACTGAACATTTTAGTGGTAAGAAAAAAAAAACCCAAGTGTTTTCTTTATTTCAGAATTTTCAAGTCTGCCTGGAATTGTTTGGTTTTGGAAATAGGTTTCCATGTATATTTTTGTTCACAGTAAAGAGGACTTAAGGAAGAACTGTCAAATAGATGCTGTTTAAGTTTGTCGTCATCTAAATTTACTGTCAGTTATATTTAGTAATAAAATACTCTTCTAAGTTGTCTTCCAGGAAGAGCAACAGTCTGGATTTGGAAATCAGGAGTCAATTTTGGCTGTGTCTCTGCCTGCTGTTTTGATGTTAATGAGGCCACTTTAGGGGCTCACTTATTCCTGGATGATATAATAATGCTTTGTAGTTCTATAAGAAGCTTCAAACAGCTCAAAAGCTTTGGGTTTTTACAACAATTTCATTAATATCCATATCATCCTCTAGTAGGTTGGTGCGTGCAGGAAATGAACCACCTGTGTAATTAATTGCCTGAGGTTGGATCCATAGCAGGCCCAGCTCTGGGGCTGATGTTTTAGTCACCAGTGCATACTATTTCTGTTACTGTGTCCTGGGAAGAGTGAAATAATCCTATCTGAAGATTAGAATGTGAGGTCTAATTATTTGGCACTGGTAGAGACAGAGGGATTTTGTAGGTCAGTCTCAAATGGTATGGAGACGTTTGCTGTAGCTGCCCGTGGAATTTCTTAGCCTGGTTTTACAAGGCTGAGATCTTCACCCTCCTACCTTTTTTGTCTCATTTCTCATGACTCATTCCTCCTTGCCATTCATCCGTCCTAAACTCCTGTCGTGGCCTTTCATGTCTTTTTTTCACTACTTGCCTTTTCATGTGCTGTTGGCCTTGCCATAATGCCTTTACTTCTTTACCAGCATGATGAATATTCACTCATTCTTTAAAACCTGGCTTTCTCCTCCTGAACCTATACTAAAACATATATGTATCCTCCATCTCAATTACTTGTTTCTGCCACCATGTTCCCTAGGAACCATGTACATACCTCCTATTATTAGCACAGAGCACTCTTAGATATATTAGATGTATTAGATCACTGCTGTATGTTTATTGAATTGATGAAATTCATATACATTCGCCCCTCATATTAACCATAAGACTGATTTTCATGAATACCTTGCAAAGTCTATCTTAATTCATAGCCATTTTGCATCCAACTGCAATTAAAGGCATTTTTTTTTTTACCAAGTAGTCCTGATTGAGATAAGTTTAAGAGTTGGTATATGACATTTGAATACCAGTGTACATTTTAGTGCTTATTTAGGTATTCCACATTGCTTTTATTCATTCAGGTCACTGGTTTTTACACTTTCAGGTATCTTTCTCAGACAATATGAGATGTCCAAATATATCTACTGATTTTCCTTTTAGCTATGGAAGAACAATGCAAGAGTTTTGATTCAATAGGAATGAAGGGAATTTATGAGTCTTAATTTTCTTCAGAGTAGGATTATTATGTCAACAATATACCACTAATTAATGGGAAGTAAGGAACTTAAATTTTGTTGGTTAAGTTAATCATTTCTAGATTGAATGATATTTGTAAATTGTTTTTAAGAATGATTTAAGCTAAAGGTTACTAATGAAATAAAGGCTATGAAACACATACAGAAAGTCATAATGTCCATAATGCCTCTTATTGAGAACTTATTACATACCAGGTAAACTTCTAGGTGATCGATCTCTATTTACATATAAATCTGTGTCTGATATTGATCTATTTGGCACCTAATATATATCAGATACTATAGGCAGTAAATTATTTTTAAATTCTTGTAACTGTGTTTGAGTTAGAGATTATTATTCCCATGTTATAGATGGGAAGATAAGATACAGTGATTAATTTGCCAACTAGTAAGTGTGTTAGCTGGGGACTAAACTGTGGTCTTCTGGGTGTCATAGAATATCTGTTAACAATTTCTACTACATCTGGCTGCTTTGCATTATTTACTTCTTTTCTATGTGGTGTTTTGGTGCTGGATCTTTCTTGAATATTGTTGTTTGTCATATAAAATTCTAATGGAAGTGCTTTGATAGTTGGCAGAGCTGTTTTCCCAATATCGAATTTTGGGACTTGGTTATAATTTCTTTATCATGACAGTTTTACATAGTTTCATGTCACAGTGTCATTCAATAAGAATTCAGTCTTAAATTTTACAGTTTTTAAAATGAAGAAAAAAGTAATTCATAAGTTTATAGATTATGTGCTTTTAAAGTTTAAAATAATTTATACTTTTTAACTATAAAATCATTTATAATTGTTCATATCTTTCGAACAGGTACCAAGTACTTGCTTTTGCAACAGATGCAGATAAAAAACAGGAGACTGAACAACAAAAACTTGGTTCTGGAAAAAGACTTGTTGTAAGACCTTTTTTAATATACAAAATTTTCAGTAATGTCATATTTAACCACCAATTTTTTTTTCAGAATAAAAATTCCTGGGAAGAAAGTTTTAAAAAATATTTATTTTAGCTATTTTTCTATGTTATGATTCTATCAATGGGCAAAAATTTAGTTGGCTATTATTGAGCAATGGAGACACATGCCTGGTCCTGTTATAATTTATTAGATTTTAGAGTTGCACCACTAGAATTATAAATGTCCAGATGAGGTCACTTTTAACTGAAGTGATTCTTTTTTTTTTTTTTTATTAAAGATTTATTTATTTATTTATTTATTTGACACACACAGAGAGATCAGATCACAAAGTAGGCAGAGAGGCAGACAGAGAGAGGAGGAAGCAGGCTCCCTGCTGAGCAGGGAGCTGGATGCGGGCCTCGATCCCAGGACCCTGAGATCATGACCTGAGCCGAAAGCAGAGGCTTTAACCCACTGAGCCACCCAGGCGCCCTAACTGAAGTGATTCTAAACCAACATAGCAAAGAGACAAACAAAACAAAACAAAACAAAAAAACCCCACCTTTATACATTCATCTGCCATCAGAAAGGATGAATACCCAACATTTGCATCAACATGGATAGAACTGGAGGAGATTATGCTAAGTGAAATATGTCAAGCAGAAAAGGCCATTATCATATGGTTTCACTTGTGGAACATAAGGAGTAGAATGGAGGACATTAGGAGAAGAAAGAGAAAAATGAACAGGGGGAAATCAGAGGTGAAGATGAACCATGAGAGACTTTGGACTCCGGGAAACAAACTGAATGTTTTTTGGAGGGGGGCGATGTTTTAGCCTGGTAATGAGCATTAAGAAGGGCATGTATTGCATGGAGCACTGGGTGCTATATGCAAACAATGAATCATGGAACTCTACATCAAAAAATAATGATGTACTGTATGGTGACTTACATAACATAATAAAAAAAAACCTTTAATAAGCAAAAAATATTGCTACGAGTAGGCATGTAATTAAATATATAAGTAAAAGATAAAAATTCATAACCCACAAAGATAAAATTGGCTCAAGGACAAAGGTGGTAAGTTTGGTAACTTGAAAAATAGTTTGAAGAAAAATGTAAATGATTAATTCTTAATTTAATGAAAACTAGGAAATAGATGATGGTTATGGACTCTATCCTGAGAACCTCCATGGACAGGAAGGAAAAACAGAAGAAAGTGAAAATTATAATGGAAATAGTAAAGTGTATTTGAGATGGACACATATGAAAGAAACCACATGAAGAAATAATGTGGAATTTAGAGTACCAAGGAAGGAAGAATATTAGAGAAAACCAATTTTTTTTGTATTAGGATATAGAAATTAAGGTAGGAAGGACGGCTAACTTGAAAAGAGTCAAGAATGAGATGAAAACATATTTCTTAATAATAGAAAAAAGTGAAAGAGCACAGCAAATACAAATATGACATACTTTTTCATGGCAGTTGGAGGCACCATATGATAAAGTTAAAGAATAGACTGTGGAGTCAGGTTTTTTTTTTTTTTTTAAGATTTATTTATTTATTTTAGAGAGGAGAGAAAGTACACGTGCGAGTAGAGGGCAGGGCAGAGGGAGAGAATCCTCAAGCAGACTTCATGCCAAGCGCAGAGCCAATGTGTGGCTGGGGCTCCATCTCACGACCCATGAGGTCATGACTTGAGCTGAAACCAAGAGTCAGCTGCTTAATGGACTAAGCCACCCAGGCGTTCCTTGGAGTCAGATCTTGAGAGCTATACTTACTACTAATTTTGAGCAAATTTGAGCAAGTTTGTTAACCTTGCTAAATCTCCATTTTCTCAGTAGCAAAATGGTGATAATATCTATTTTACAGGGTTACCTATATATATGTGTTTATATATAAAGCACTTAGCAAAATGTCTAGATAATGAAGATGACATTGATAGTGGTAGTCAAATTGTCCTTGACCTCCTCCTCAATCATGGTTTTCTTCCATTTGTCCCTTATATTCTGCACTCCAACCACATGGGCTTCTCATTGTTCCAGATAATCTATGGCTGTTCTTGATTCAAGGCTTCTGCACATATTTTTTATTTAGTCTGGAATACCCCTTACTTATTAATTGTATGTGTTTATTGATACTACTCTGTGCCTTACACTGAGGATATATTCTGAAGGCAATTACAGTTGAGTTATTTTCCCATTCTCCTTTAATTAATAAGTAGAGTAAGAAATAGCAGTAAAACTTCCTTTTGTTTCACCACAATCACTTGGCAGGACTGTGATGCCATGGAACATTAAATCTATTGCAGAGAAGCAAAATTTATCCAGTGGAATGCTTATAATAAGGTAGTTGTGGGAAGGCAGTTAAAAGCTGCCTGTGTTACTCAGAGCTACCTCTTAACTATTTGTTGATTTCTAATTTAATTCTTTTGTGGTTAGGGAAATACTTTGCATGACTTTGAATTCTTTCAGATATATTGGGATTTGTTTTATGGCCTAGAATATGGTCTATCTTGGTAAATCTTCATTGAGCACCTGAAAAGAATGTCCATTTTTTAGCTGTTCTTGGGTGTCCTATAGATGTCAGTTAAATTGAATGATAGCACTGTTCAGATTTTCTACATCCTTATTATTATTATTTTTTATGAATTTCTGTCATTTATTCAGTGAGGGGTATTGAAATCTGACTGTGGATTGTCTGTTTCTCCTTGGAATTTTGTCAGTCTTTTGCTTCATGTATTTTGAAATTCTTTTATGAGATACATAAACATTTAAGATTGTTATGTCTCATGTTGAACATATACCCTTTTCATTATCAGATAACCCTCTTTATCTCTTTGCTCTGGTAACATTATTCTTTTGATGAGTGTTCTGATATATCTGTTCCCATCTTTTTACTTTTATCCAATTTGTATCTTTGTAGTGAAAATGCATTTCTTGTAAGCAGCACATAGTTGGGTCTTGCTTTTCTGTTTAGTATGATATGCTCTGCCTTCTAATTTGTTTTATAGATAGTTTACATTTCATGTGGTTATTAATACGGGTAGATTTAAGTTTGTCATGTGGCCATTTGATTTCTATTTGTCCCATCTGTTCTTTGTTTCCATTTTCCTGTTTTTCTGCTTTCTTTTAGTGTTATTCAGTATTTTGTATGATTCCATTTTATCTTTGTTGACTTATTAGCCATAACTCCTTGTTTTGTTATTTTAGGAGTTGTTTTAGGGTTTATAGTTTTTAACTTAACCATGATCTACTCTCAGTGATATTATAGTATTTCACATACAAGAACCACACTTCTGTTTCTCAGCCTTTGTGCTATTGTCATGTGCTATATTTTTATATACACTGTAAACTCTGTATTACATTGTTACTCTTTTGTTTAAATGGCCAATATCTTTTTTTAAAAATTAACATATAATGTATTATTTGCTCCAGGGGTACAGGTCTGTGAACCATTAGGCTTAGACATTTCACAGCACACACCATAGCACAAACCCTCCTCATTGTCCTTAACCCAGCCACCCTATCCCTACCCCCCACCCCCCAGTAACCCTCTTGTTTCATGAGATTAAGAGTCTCCTATGGTTTGTCTCCTTCCTGATCCCATTTTGTTTCATTTTTTTCCCTCCCTGCCCGCCACAACCCCCTGCCCTGCCCTTCAAATTCTACACATCAGAGAGATCGTATGATGATTGTCTTTTTCCGATGGACTTATTTCGCTTAGCATAATGCCCTCTAGTTCCATCCACATCATTGCAAATGGCAAGATTTCCTTTCTTTTGATGGCGGCATAGTATTCCATTGTATATATATACTACATCTTCTTTATCCATTCATCTCTTGATGGACATCTAGGTTCTGTCCATAGTTTGGCTATTGTGGACATTGCTGCTATAAACATTCGGGTGCACGTGCCCCTTTGGATCACTACATTTGTATCTTTAGGTTTAAATACCCAGTAGTGCGATTGCTGGGTCGTAGGGTAGCTCTATTTTCAACTTTTTGAGGAACCTCCATTGTGTTTTCCAGAGTGGCTGCACCAGCTTTCATTCCCTTTGGACAGTATCTTTTAATGTGATTTACACAATAAGAAAAAATTTATTTACCCATGTAGTTACCATTTCTGGTACTCTTCATTAATTTCTGTAGGCCATATTTCTATCTGGTATCATTTTTCTTCCTCTTGAAGGATTTGCTATTATATTTCTTTCAGTGTGAGTCCACTGCTGATGAATTCTTTCAGTTTTTCTATGTCTCAAAAAGTATTTTTTGCTTTTGTGTTTGAAAACATATTCTTTGGGTATAAGATTTTAGTTTGACAGATTTTTCTCTCCCTGGCATTTTAAGAGGTTGCTCTTTCTTGCTTCCATCATTTTTTGAGAAATCTGCCTACATTCTTATCTTTTGTTTCTCTCTTGGTAATATCTTTCTTCTCTGACTGCTATTCTGATTTTCCCTTACCATTTTTTTTAAGCAATTAGACTATGATGTGCTTTGTGTGATTTTCTTTATTTTGTGCTTAGGATTTGTGGAGCTTCTTGCAGCCGTGAATTTATAGTTTTATGAAAATTAAAAAATTTTTAACTCTTAATTCTTCAGTTTTTCTTTTTAAACATTTCATCTTTCTTTTCTCCTCTGGCGACTCCAGTTACACTACATTAGGCTACTTGAAGTTATCCCATAGCTCACAGATTTTATTTTCATTAAAACTTTTTTTCTATTTTGTTTTGGATAACTTTTGGTATGTTTTCAAGGTTACTAATCTTTTTTCTATAATGTATAATCTGGTGTTAATTCTCATAGTTTCATCTTTATAATCAATTTGGTTTCTTTTTTTGTTATATCGTCTATGTCTCTACTTAACTTTTTGAAGATATAGAATACAATTATAATAACTGTTTTAATGTCCTTGTTCTTTAATTCTAACACCTGTATCAGTTTTGAGTCAGTTTCAGTTGATTTATTTATCTCTTCTTTGTGAATCATATTTTCTTATTTCTTTACATGTCTGGATATTTTATTAGATGCCAGATATAGTCATTTTACTTTTGGATGCCAGATATTTTTGTATTCCTGTAACTGTTCTTGAACTTAGGCCCTGGGATGCAGTTATGGTATCTGGACAGTTTGATTCTTTTGGGTTGTTACCTAAGACCAGAGCAGCACTCATCCTGAGGCTGCTTATTCCGCACTCCTGAGACAACACCCTTCTGAGTGCTCTACTTAGCTTCCTTTGAATTATGAGGTGTTCCAATCTGACTGGTAGGCACAGGCAGTATTCCAGGTGGTATGAATGCTGGGCAGTGTTACCTCTAATCCTTTTGTTGGTTCTTTCCCTGGCTTTGGATAGTTTCCTTACATGAATGTGCTGATAAGTACTCAGATGAATATTTGAGAGGATTCTTTAAAAGCTGTCAAAGTTCTATCCCTGTGCTGCTCTCTCCCTTTTGGCATGCTATCTTGTGAACTCAGCTGCTGTGGTTTCTCTGAACTCCCAGTGTTCATTTCCTCAATTCAGGGAATTTGCTGGGCCTTGCCTGATTTCCCACTCCTGTTGCCATGGCCTGAAAACTGTCTCACGGATAGAGCACTCATACCACTCACCTCATTTGTTTTGTTTTCAAGGAATTGCTGTCCTTTGTTGTCTGATATTCAGTGCCTTGCAAACTGTTGTTTCATATGTTTTGTCCATGGTGTATTGTTTCAGGTGGGATGGTAAAGTCTTTTTCCTATTACTCTGTCTTGGCTGGAAGTGGAAGAATTTTTAAATTATTATTCTCAGTAAACTTCTGTGTTTTTTGAGACTGATTAATTTAGAATGTGATATATTTTCCTAAGGGGAGGTTACAGAGAATGGCATTCAGTACCTAGTGAGTTAAAAGTGTTTACTGCCTGGATTGCAGCCTGTAGCCTCACAAACTTGGTTTGCCTTTCCATTCTGAATGAGTCGTCAGAATGAGGGACACATCAGCCCAAGTTACAGACAGTGATACTTTTTTCTTTCTTTTCTCTTTTTAGAGAGGGAGAGAAGGGGGGAAGGGGAAACGGAGGGGGGAGAGAGAGAACATTAAGCAGGCTCCAGTCCCAGCATGGAGCCTGATATGGGTCTCTATCCCATTACCCTGGGATCATGACCTTGGCTGAAATCAAGAGTCAGAAACTTAACCAACTAACTGAGCCACCCAGGTACCCTAACAGTGATATTTAATGCTAGAATGCTGGCCTATTAAAATGTAAAGAGAAATGTGACTCATGGGACTGACATTTATATTTTGTATACAGTAGAATCTTTTCATGTAGGTAAACTACACTTGAACTTGAATAGTTTCTTAGTGTTGAATCTTGATTCAGATTAAGATAATTTGGTGCATCCAGCTATATTCGATATGCTGTCTTCCTCCTTCAGGTTGTTTTTATATACACATCAATAATATTTGTTCTTCTTTCCAGCCCCATTTGGATTTCATACTTTTTCAGGTATTTTAATACTTGAAGTAGATAAATATCTAAGTCATATCTTGATGGCCAGAAATTTGTATCTTTAATGTGAGTTTTCATATCTCTTCTTTGATTTGTTATTTGTTGATTATAGCTTAACTTTGCGGGCAGTCTTATTTCCTCTTTGTCTAGATGCTTTGGTGTAGCCATCTCACTGTGATTGTATACAGTATATGTCAGTTAATGTCTCTCCTCTCTTCTATTTTTTTAATTTAAAAATATTAATTGATTGGGGACTGAATTCTGAAAAGCATGTTCATTACATTCATTCCTTCATTATTTTAAAAAGCATTTCTTAAACACTGACCATGTTCCAGAGATACGGAGTTACCCTGGAGTAGCTCTTGAGGTATGGAGGACCCTGTCTATATTACTGGGACAGCTTAATAACTGTTCTGTATATACATATTGATATATTTTTAAATTGTCTTTATATTAAAACATGATAGTTACAACAATATTGCTTAGGTTTTACTGATTATTAAATTTGATTTGCGAAGTAAACACAATATGGAAATTTTTCTTAGGGAAATTTTTCAGTGAAGCAGATAACTTCTTTGTGTGTGTGTGTGTGTGTGTGTGTGTGTGTATATATGTATATTTTTTTTTGAACAAGTCATGGTCCTTCTTTTTTTCATAGGATCTTTGTATAGGTGGCTCACTTTGCATAGGGCATTCTCTCATCCAATTCTCTGCCTGCCTTTTTTCCCCCCTCCAGGTTTTTTGAGGTATAATTGATAAATAAAAATTGTATAAATTTATGGTAAGCTACATCTTTTGATATATATATATACATTGTGAAATGATTACCATAATTAAGCTGATTAACACATCTATCACCTCCCAGAGTTACCTTTTTTTATGTTAACATTTAAGATCTATGTTAACAAATTTCAAGTATATGTACGATACAGTACAGTATTATAACTATAGTCACCAGACTATACATTAAGTCTCCAGAATTTATTCATTCTGTGTAACTGAAGTATTGTACCCATTGGCCAGCATCTTCTCATTTCCTTCTTCCCCAAGACCCTGGCAACCACCATTCCACTTTCTGCTTATATAAGTTTACCTTTTTATTTCCACATATAAGTGAGATCATGCAGTGTTTGTTTTTCTGTGCCTGGCTTATTTCAGTTAGCATAATGCCCTCCACGTTCATTCATGTTGTCACAAATGGCAGGATTTCCTTCTTTTTAAAGGCCAAATAATATTCCATTATATTATACACATTATATAGTATATATATTATATACAATATCTCATTTATCTTTATTCATTTATCCATCAGTGGACATTTTGGTTGATTATCTTGGCTATTGCAAATAATGCTACAATGAACATGGGACTGTAGATATCTCTTTAATATCCTGTTTTCATTTCCTTTGAATATATGCCCAGAAGTACAATTGCTGGATTATATGGTCATTCTACTTTTAATTTTTTTGAGAACCCTCCCTACCATTTTCCATAGTAGCTGTACCATTTGCATTCCTACCAACAGTGCACAAGGATTCTCTTTTTTCTACATCCTTGCCAATACTTGTTATTTCTTATCTTTTTAATAATAACCATTCTAACAGGTATGAGGTGATATCTTATTGTGGTTTTGATTTGCATTTCCCTGATGATTTAGTGATGTTGAACATTTTTTCATTTACCTGTTGGCCATTTGTATATATTTTGAGAAATAACTGCTCAATTTTTTGGCTTATTTTTAAATCAGGCTATTTTCTTGATACTGAGTCAATTTTGAGTATTTTTTACTGAGTTAATTTTGAGTATTAACCCCTTATTGGATAGGTGGTTTGCAAGTATTTTACCCCATTCCCTAGATTGTTTCTTTATTCTGTTAATTGTTTCCTTTGCTGTGCAGGAACTTCTTAGTTTGATGCAACCCCTTTTGTCTATTTTTACTGTTGTTGCCTGTGCTTTTGAGGTCATATCCAAAAAAATCATTTCCCAAACCAAAGACAAAAAGCTTTTCCTTATTTTTTTTTTCTAATAGTTTTACAGATTCGGTCTTATGTTGAAGTCTTTAACCCATTTTGAGTTGATTTTTGGATATGGTATGAGATAGCGATCCAGTTCCACTCCTCTGCATGTGGATATCAAGTTTCCCATCACCATTTATTAAAGGGACTGTCTTTATTTTGTGTTCTTGATACTTTTGTTAAAGATCAGTTGACTGTAGATGCATTTATTTCTCAACTCTTTTCTTTTCCTTTGGTCTAGGGTTTTTTTGTTTGTTTGTTTTTTAAATGCCAAGAGTGAACTTACTAAGTATAGCTTTGTAGTGTATTTTAAAATCATGTAATTTGATGCTTCCAGCTTTGTTCTTTTTGCTCAAGATTGCTTTGGCTTTTTGGAGTCTTTTGTGGTTCTGTATGAGTTTTAGGATTTTTGGTATATTTCTGTAAAGAATGCCTTTGGAATTTTGATAGGGGCTTGAAACTGTAGATCACTTTGGATAGTATGGTCATTTTAATAATAGTAATTGTTCTAATTGATGTACACGGCATGTCTTTCCATTTATTAGTGTTTTTCAGTTTATCAGTGTTTTATTGTACAGGTCTTATACCTCCTTGGTTAAATTTTTATGAGTATTCTTTTTTCCTGCCCTATTCCCCAAATTTATGAGTAATTTTGAACCACTGAAGAGCTTATATCATCTGGTAAAAGATGGGACAAAACCTACTAGAGTGTATAAAATATCAGAAATCTGGTTATCACAAAAAAAAAAGTAAATGAAGACTAGTCAATCTTTATGTTTGCTTTGTTGTAAAACAGTTTCTTAATTGTATTGATATGAAAGTGACTGAAATGATTTGTTTTTAGCAACTAAATTGATTTTAGGTTTTCCTTTGTAGGTGGATTGGACTCTAAATATTGGAGAGCAAGCACTTGATATATGTGTTGTCTCTTTCAATCAGTTGGCATCTTCTGTTTTTGTTCTTGGTGAAAGAAACTTTTTTTGCCTTAAGGATAATGGACAGATTCGATTCATGAAGAAACTTGATTGTAGCCCAAGTTGTTTTCTCCCGTATTGCTCAGGTGTGTAGAAGGATTTTTCTTTTATCTTTTCCATATTTCACGGCTATGTTATATACATCAGGAAAAGCCATATTCACACACATATATTTTAAAAATCTAGGAAAATAATTTTATACAGAACATGTAACGGAAATTTTAACTTTTAAAGTTTGAATACAGGTTTGATATAAAGCACACATTTGGTTTTGTCAGTCATTTTACTTTACACAGAATGTCTTAGAGAATTGGCCTCAGGGATACATTTATGCTTTCCAAAGTATGGCAGTTCATGATGTTTGCAAAAGAACACCAGACTCTTTTATAAGCAGAAAGGAGCATAGTAATGCCTAATGGAATGTCTTACCTGTAGCCAGTGCCTAGTAAAAACCATTAGCAATTGTGTTAAATATTATTTAAATTTATGCTTTCTTGATAAAATGCAAAAATGTTGACTACTATCTACTTATAATTCCCAAGTCTGTAAAATTATTTTTTAATTTTTGATTTTGGTGTTTTGAAGTTGAAAATACTATTTTATTATTTAAAATAAATACCTTAATACTTTATGCTTTTACATCAATACTTTATGCTTTTACATTACTTTATGCTAATTACATCATTAGAATTAGTTTGTATCATAAATCCCTTAAAAGTGATATACTGTTGCAAATAACTGTTTTCTTATTATCCTCTTTTTTATATTGAACATACAGTTTCTGAAGGAACAATAAATACTTTGATTGGAAACCATAATAACATGTTGCATATTTATCAGGATGTGACACTGAAGTGGGCCACTCAGCTTCCCCACATTCCAGTAGCAGTAAGAGTGGGCTGTGTACAGTAAGTGATTTAACTTTTTTTTAGGATCTTAGTCTAGGAATGTAGAAGTTTTATGAAACAGTAGTAAGTGATTTTACTAGGAATGACAATTGACATTGTAGTGTGAATGTCAACAATGGAAATAATTTAAAATATAACTTTTACTGGAAAAGGATATAAAAAGGCCTTACATAGGCTTCATCAATCATTTTTATTTTATTTTAATTCCCAGAGAGTTAACATACAGTGTTGTATTAGTTTCAGCTGTACAGTATATTGATTCAATAATTCCATACTTGACCCAGTGCTCATCATGATAAGTGCACTCCTTAATCCCCTCAATCATTTTTATTTAGTATCTCTAGTGAGATGTCCTTTTAAAGGTTTAAAGAAAATGGCTTACTTGGTAGATTATTTTTTTTTTAAGTAGGAAAGGATTTCTTCAAGCATTTGATGGGGTTCCATTTAGAGATCACTTATTGTTAGACTTGAGACTATTACACATCAAAACTTGTTTCAGACCTTTTTATGTCAAGTGGTGCAGAATTGCTAATGATTTATGTATTTAAGACAGTTCAGATTTTAAAAAGGGCCAATTTTCCTTTAAAATGAAAGATAAAATCCATACCTTAAATTTATAAAATTTATCAAAAGTAAGAGAAATGAGTCATAACTGTAATTTGTCTAGGTTGTCAGTATAGAAGGCAAGATCCTGACAAACCTTTAGCATCTCAGATTATGTTTAGGAATTGAAAATCCTAGTTAATATGTAGAAACAAAACTTTCTTTTTTTTTTTTAAAGAATTTATTTTTAAATAATCACTACACTCAATGTGGGGCTTGAACTCACAACCCTGAAACCAAATGTCAGCATACTCCACTGACTGAGCTAGCAGATCCCCCTGGAAACACAGCTTTCTATAAAGCTTTATAGATTCCCTAGATTCAGTCAGTTCTGCTTATTTAGATAATTTTATTGAAATTTAAAAACCATGTGTAGAATTTTTCAGTGGTACCTATAGTATCTGATCAGTATGACTAATTCCCTCAAATTAAGAGATTGGATGTATATATTATTGAAACTCAATGAGGGATATTCATATTTACATTAATGGTTAATTTGAAGCCTGAATATTGGAAAAATAGAAACACCATTTTGAAAACATTAATATTTTAAAAAGAAGTTGCTTTATCATGTTTTATGAGAAAATACCATCATGTAATTACTATGCACTTAACACAAATTATAGTTATTTTGTAACTGAAGAAAAATATAAAATTTTGAGATTGGCTTTTACAACATCTACCAGATAGTCTTTTAGGTTCAACCAAATACTTAGATTCACCATGGACATTTTAAATCAGATTTACTTAGAAGGATTTATAACAGGAAAAGCATCTTGCCAGCAGGGCAATGTTAAGTTTTTCTCTCCTGGGAGAGTAATTGTTGTCACAGTCCATATATCCATCTAAGAGCTGTTCTCTTTGACTTCCCAAATGACAGCTCAGGTCCACACTGGTGGGTATGTAGCCCATCTTGGCTTATAGTCCCCATGCCCCTCAGGCTTAAATACTAAAAGATCATCGTGGTTTTTGTGTATGTGGGGCAGAGGAGAGTGATGGATAGAAAGATCTTACTGAGACCATCTAGTTGAAAAAACTTATTTTACACATATATTACTTACATGGGACATACCTATTTCAAGAGTTATTATACTCAGAGAAGCTCAAAGATACAATTTCTGAGCAGATCTTTATGGTTAATTTATGGTTTCAGTTCAGGTATATCTTACGAGTTAAGGGTCCAGAAATAACTGCAATTGTTAGGAGTGAGAAACCAAATTTCCATGTAGGGTGCATTAAGATGCTTGTATTCAGTCTGTCACCTCTAAACTTAGGCATTTGTAAGTGAAACTTCCTATTCCTTCTCATAGTTTTTTCAACGTCATAATTATAAGCAATTAAATGTAAATGTTGCCATTAATGATTTCCACAGTTAATATATAGCAATAACTTTTAATTATTTATTGGAAAAGTTTTCTTATTTTTATGTACTTTAGCATATAAAAGTATAGAGATAGACAGAAAGAATTTCATTATAGTTTGTATTAGAATTTTAAAAGTGATTATTATTGACTTACCTATAGTGTATTTATATTTAGAAGTTATCATTTGAAATTAGAAGCAGTGAAATAATTTTGCTTCTGCTTTTTATTACCTTTAGAGTTAAACTTTTTCGGTTGAACTTCCTTGGCTGAATGTGTTTATTTGTAGAGGAAATTGCTGCTATTTTAATATGTTTCTTTTCAATGAATAAGAAATATTGGATTTGGATCGAGTTGATGCAATTATACTTAATAACAGCATTTTTCTCAGAAACTAAGATGCTTTATTTCCTCCCACTCCCATTTATTTGGCAGTCCAAGTCCTCTACCTTGTTTATTATAAACCAATTCTAAATCTGTCTGTTTTTCCTTCTTTTCAGGGTAAAGGCATTCTTGATTAGAGATTTTTTTTTTAATTATTTGATTTTTTTGGTGTTAAACTATGGGAATGTGAAATAAGTGTATAGTTTGTAGTTTACAGAATAAGAAGAGCATGAATGTGATAATGTTCTTTAAATTCTCAGCTATTATTGTTTTCTTCTAATTGCATGAAGTAGCTGTGGAAGCCTGGCCAGTGTCTTACCTCTGCTGTGGTCAGTTTCCCAAATGGCAAATAAAGATCATCATTTATCGCTAATGTTATTCTCTCTAGTGATATGAAATATACCTCAAAGTGGAAGTCTATGTGAATGGATGTTCAAAGTGCTAAGAACCTTTCGAAACTTCAACTGGCAACCACAGCCATTGTGCTTTAAAATCTTACTGCAGTTCGTTTTTTAAGGATAAACAATTTGGTCTGGTACTTCAGTGTTTTTCTTCCTTGGTTCTAGCTACTATAGTAACTTACTACAACTGTCAGTATTTAACCGTTTCATTCTTTAACCTTCATTAATATAATGTTCTTGACCAGAATGTTTTTCCCATTTCTTCTCTGGATTTTCCAATTTCTTTTATCTTCCAGTCCTAACTTAAGTCATATAGATAAGCCTTCCCTCTCTTCTCTGGTCTCTTCTTTCTCTGAATTTTTGTATTTCTCTCACGTTGGTGATTGCTGTTTGATTTTCCTAACTCCTCAACTCAATCATATGCTCCTTTAATGTTAGGGACCCTTTCTACTTTTGCAGATTACACTGAATAATTAGCCAGAAAGCTGAATATATGGTATATGCTTGCTAAATATGTAAAAATCATTGTGATCTGTGCATGTCAGGGGGAGGAATGGCTAAAAAGATCTAAGAGCTTTCAGTTGAAACACCTTTTTAAAAATATGGAACAATTGAGAGTCATAGATGGTAGGCTATTATTTCTTGGAAGACAAATTTATTAGAGTTTTCAAATTTCAGAGTGAATTTCTTTTTTAAGTTTAACTTTTGCTATTAATTTGTCATTTCTTTTTTTCTGTGCTTTTAGAAAGGGAATGTGGACCTAAATACACACTTTTTCCTATGTTGTATTTTTAAGGATTTCCTTTGTGGCTTAATGGTACATATAAAATTTGTAAATATTCTTGGAATTAAGGTAGAGCATAAATTATGATTTTAGAACTTCTGCATTCTTTTTGCTATTTTCCCCTAATAAGCTGTAATAGCTCAGGAGTGGAATGTTAGTTTTTCATTACTATATTTTTTTGTCATTTTTTTGTTGACTAGCCAAGCATTTTGGTTTATATAGTCTAGTTCTATATATTTAGCTTTTGTCTGTGATATTTTACTTTTTTGGTGGGTTTAAATAATTTATCAATATAAAATTTCCCTTTTTGTGTTCTCATTTAATATTTCTTTGTTTGCTTTTTTTGTTGTTGTTTTATTTGCTTTGAATACAGTTTGCTGTTGTCCGTGCTTTCTTTAATCTGTAATTTTATTTTGGGTGCATCTTTTGTAAACAGAAAATTTGATTGGATTTTTTTTAACCCATTTGGAAGATCATTTCCCTTTAATTGACCCATTTACAATTGTTATAATCTATATATTTGGTCATTTTTCATCTGTATGATACTCTGTACTTTCAATAGTATTTCTTTGCTTTCTATCTCTGTGTGAGTTGGGGATTCCCCGCTCTTGGATCTCCCATGTATTAGATGGTATATACACATATATATCTTTCTTTATTAGTGTTTACTTTTTGGTTTTACGGTAATCCAAAAATGAAAAGAATCTTTCTCCCCGTGATAGGCAAAGGGTTTAATACACTATTTCTTTTTTTTTTTTCCTGTTTTCGCACTCCCTGTACCACCGCCACACACAGGCATGGGTGTATACACATGAGCTTGTTCTCACACATATTACTGCCTACATCCACAGAGCTTTTGTTACCATTTGCTCTTTGCTACGGTAACATAAGGTATTAACTATAAGTTATTATTGTTAAACTCTACTAGTCTTTTTTTTTGAGAATGTTTTAAAATTTGTATTCACTTTTTATGTAGACCTATACTAATTTTTGTTATTTTTCTGTATATATTAAATGTTGTGGATCGTTTTATATCACAAATTATAATTTTTTAACTTATTGATTTTACTTAATCTCTTAATAGGCTAATTTAATGTTTCCAGGAATGGTATAAGATGTTAATATTTTATGGTAAAAATGTATTGTCACATTTTCCCTAAGACTTTATTGATGTTACTCCTTTATTTTTTTAAAAACAACTTTTGTGGAAAAGGATAATCTTGTGATTTCTATAAAAAGTATAGAACTGCACTATTTAAAACTCAAGCAGTATTTAAAAGTGCAAGTAAGAAAACAAAAAATAAAAACTAACTGCCACCAAAGTTATCTCAGTCTTACCATCCAGATTTAACATTTGTTAGCACCTGTTAAACATGAAGCTAATATTTTTGTCTGTAGAGATCAAATTTAGACATAGAATAAAATTTCCAAAGCAGAATAACGTTTATTATTTTTATTTTATTTTATTATTGTTTTTTTAAGTAAGGTCTATGCCCATTGTGAGGCTTGATCAAGAGTTGTGTGCTCTACCAATTGAGCCAGACAGGTGCCCCCAGAATAATATGTTTTTTAAATATAAATTTATCTTATTATATTCTAACAGACAAAAGGAATAGAAGAAATGGAAGGAATAAATGCATTTTATGTAAATGTTTATTCACAGAAATTTATTTTAGTTTCTAAAAGACCCTTCTAAACAAGAATAGAAAAGAGGTCAAAGGTTATTATTTTCAATTTTTTTCCTTAAGCAATAAGTTTATGTTGGTAGTTTGTTACAACAGATATTTTCAGTTTTTTAAAGGTTCATTTCAACATTTGGCAGTGTCTGTTAAGTCTCTTATTAAAGATAAAGCAGCATACTTCTGCTTTCTTCTTTCTCTCTTTTTGTCAAATTCTGTTATTATTGGTGTCTTAATATTAATTTTGTCAAAGTTTAAAACATTTACATATATCTTAGTAATCACAATTTTCACAATCTTTTCATCCTACCCATATCTAAATGGACTCAAAGCTTACTGCCAATTTGTTTTTATTGTTCATGAATTATCTTGATTCACTTCTTGTCCAGTAGTTTTGAGGAAAGCCTTTAAGTCTTCTTGCATTCTTGAGAGTTGTTTATTGCTGTTACACTTGAAGGTTTTCTTAGCTTCCCTCAGAATTTTGGATGTTCCATTTGGTGTTGACAGTTGCTGTGGGAAGGTCTGAGGCTGACTTAAATTTATTTGTAAAACTTCTAATTGAATGAATTACTTTTTTTTGCCTGTCTCATATCTAACTTATCTTTTAAAACCTTAAAGGACTGTAAAATTAACTAGCATTATTGACAGTTGTGATTAATTCTGCATCAGTTTGTTCTGGGACAAGGTGAGATTTGATAGATTCAAGTTTTTATTCATTTCAGAAAAATATTTTTCCATTATAGCGTTGAATATTGGTTCTGCTCTACTAGTTTAGTTTTTTTAAAATTTAAATTCAATTAGCCAACTTATGGTACCTCGTTAGTTACAGATGTAGAATTCAATAATCCATCAATTACATATAACACCCAGTAGTTTAGTTTCTTAATATCATTTTTCTAAAGGATTTTATTTATTTATTTGAGAGAGAGCATGAGCACAAGCAGGGGGAAGGGCACAGGGAGAAGCAGGGAGCCCGACCTGGGGCTTCTTCCCAGGACCCTGGGATTGTGACCTGAGCTGAAGGCAGGCTCCTGACCAACTAACTGAACCACCCAGGCGCCCCTTGCTTGAGCTTTTTAAATAAAAAAATTATGTTGATAGTTCATTGATACAGTGGTAACTATTTCATTTCTCCTTTTGTTTCCTCAGGAAGTTCTTGCTGTGGATATTTCCTGCCTTTTGCTTAGGTGCCTGTTTCCTTCATGTCTTTCTTTCACGTCTTTTACTTTATTTGGAATTTCTATACACAGGTCCCCTGTTAATTACTCTGCAGTTATTAATCATTTTAAAAATGGTGATAGAAATTTGTTGAAGAATCATGTGGGAAGTTGAAGGGAGAGACTAATGAGCTCAGACCACTGGAGTCTTTTCACTTTCTGACTGTTTTTATTTTTTCCTTTGCCCTGGGAACCTATTTCTCTTAGTTTTCAGGGTTTAAGAGGTTGGTTGGTCTAACAGGAGTCCTCCTTGATCCCCAGTCACAGGCCCTTGGTGCTAAGAACTAGTGGCTGCTGCTTGTTTTCTTATCTTCATTGGTTAGGAATCTTTTATTTCCACTGTAGTTTTCTGATGTTGCATGTCCGGCATCCCACCTGTGCCTTTAGATCTTTTATGCTAGCCTAGACCTGACTCTCTGTTCTGCTTGAGGTCTGAGGAGCATGTGCCAGCTCTTGGTACCCTATTTTATTGTGGGCCACAATTTAATATGTTTGGCAGAGCAGATGTGTCTCAAAATTTGTTAATTGTGATTGTAGTTATTTCCTTTTTGATTAGAAGTCATTTTATCAGTTAATGTTTATTGTTGCTAGGGAGAGAATTATGGCCAACTTGATTTTTGTTCTGTTATGAGTAATTAGTTCTTTATGTCTGATTGCTTATAGAATGTTTTTCATTTTTTCTGTAAATGTCACATTTGCTGCCATATATTTGTTTAATATTGTTTTTCTTAATTTAGTTTGGGATATAGTGCATGTAATCTGTTTAAACCATTTGTTTGGCAGCTAAAGAAAGCTTCCTTATGTTTCATCTTTGATTTTTCTTTCAGATCTGTTTGATGTTTTCATTCTTCAGGGAAACTAATATCTTTTGGTTGGCTGTTTATTTTCTGTTCCTTATATATGCCATCTTCTTCCTCATAATTTTCACTCTGTGTCATTTTTTTCCCCTGTTTTTTTGGGAGAGTGTCTGAGTTCTGTGTTCTTAATCATTGGTTTGAGCTTTTACAGCATTGGTTTTGCTCTTTTTAGTGTGTACTGTTGGAGATTTTTTTTAGTCTACTGAGGCAATGTTTTTCTCCTTCTCATGCCTCCCACCTCCTGCACCTTTGGTATGAATACCCAGTGTAGTAGTGACAGGCTACAATTCCCATAATGCACTTGTACCAAGTATGTCTTATTCTGAAACATGTTTATAGTGTTTATTTTGGGACTCCATATCTGAGCATATAATGTGCTACTACTGATATCTGTCCCTTACATGACCAGTTATTTTATAGAATTGGTTACCCCTATATGGATATAGGTAGGTAGTATAGAGGGGCAAGGGCAGTGGTATAGTTGGGAAAGGTTCAAGTGAGTTCAACTTATATTGCTTCCATCATAGGTCAGAATTGAGTAGTAAAAGATACCTGCATAGTTTTATTATTCCGAATAAAACTAATTTCCAACAAAACTGGTCTGGTTCCAAACCAGAACCTGGGTTTCTGAATCAGATTGAGTCAAGGATTGGGATTAGGGAAAAAGAGTGAAATATCTTCCTGTCTTTGTTCAGGTGGTCTCTATAGAGTGAAGCTGGGGTGTGGCATGAGCTTAAACTATATTTTTGGCTTCATCTACCTGGTAACTAGTCTAAATTAGATTCTGGATTTACAATTTATGAGGTTGTTTTCCTCTCTCTCTTCCTCCCTTTCTCCCCTTTTGTAATGATTTTTGTGTCTGTGTCTTTGTCTCTTTTCAGTTCCTGCATTGTGATTTTAGTTTGGTATTAGAGAGATTGCATTGAAGGCTGTTGCAATAGTGAATATTTCAGAAGAGCCTTAGGGTCATATTTTTTAAATTGCAGAGAAAAATCTGTTTGGTAGTTGGATTGAAATAGTACTGAATTTAGGGACTCTTTTGGAGAAATTGGCTTTTTTCCAGTTCTAAGTACCTTTTAATTTCCAAAAATAAGTCTATTCAAACAAGAGATTGAGCAGTGTAGTGTTTTGTTGTTTTTGAAAAAAATTTAAAAATAAAACGTCAGCATCTGTAGAAAGATATGATCCTTGAATGGTGGCTGAGCTCTTGATTTTATACAGAAAATATTACTGTCTTTAGTAATTAGATACACCACTATCCTTCTTCCCAGTTAGTACTTGGTCTTACTTCATGCAGTGCTCGTTATAGCTGAATTCTAGTTCAGTGAAAGAATTTGTGTAATTTCATGAAATTTGACATAGTGGCTTTCGACATTAATATGATTATTTTCTAACTTTCCCATCTCCCTGTCGTAATGTAGTATTTATATTCTTTTGGTGGTTTTTAGAAACTGTGTTTTTGGTTGTAACTGATGCTTTTGGCATTGTAATTAAATTAAGTTTATTTAGCTCATTTTACTGTGTTTAAACTGTTGAATTTCAGCATTTTCACCATTATCTTTTCCTGAGAAGTCCATCTTCTTTCCATATTTTTTGTTTGTTTGTTTTTTGTTTCTTTTCTGTTTTGCTTCACATTTCCATTCTATTTGGAAAGTAAAAAACATTTTCTTTTCTGAACCAATAGTGATAAATCAGTTTTAAAGAAACCCATTGTAACTTAAGTGGCATAAGGTTATAATTGGGTTTTTAACTATAAATGTTAAATAGAGTGAGAGAGCCCCTGCCAGAAAATGGGGACTTCAGTTGGGGCCTAGTGGGCCTGTTAATGCAACATAATAGTTTATAACTTAACATAAGGAGTTGCGGGGAAGAGAAGAACAAAATTGATTATATTTGCTATTTTTTTCTTCCCCTTATTGTTAGTAACCATGAATTGGACAGCTTGTTTATGTCAATTGTATTGAAGCATTTTTGGAGTAAAATGAATTGCATTATTTTTGATGGTAATCATTACTTGCATGCATATGTTTTCTTTGTATGAGGTCAAGGTCTTTAATGAGGTTATCTCTAGATTTTATATTGATTGGATTTCATATTGATTGAACAAGAATTGTGCTTGTAATGTCCTTACCACCATAGGGCTACCCCATAGCTGACATACTGCCTGTGATTTGGTACTACTTTTATGAACTGCAGTATTGCTACTTTAAGTATTTTTTTCACATGGAAAAGATTTGCAGTCATCTTATCAATAAATTAAAAAGCCATATCTTTGTTGTTATTTGTCCATTGGGTTATAACCCTCAGAAAACGTCTCCTTATGAAAATTAGAAATCCTTTGCTTGGTCTCATGTTTCATTATCATTTTATTTTTTATGTAATGATGTAGAACACAGCATCCTCCATTCTCATGAAAAGTTTAATAGTAATTACAGTTCCAGATTATTTGACTTTGTTACATTCCATAGTAAATCTGTTTAATTTTCTTGCCAGAGGTTTTTAGAAACACTGTATAGCCAAGGATAAGGCGTTATGCTCAGAATGCTAGTTGGGTTTGTATTTTTCTGTTTTATAGATTAAATGTTTTAATGCTAGAATTCTTATTACCATGTATTTCCACTGAAAAATTTCTCTAGGCATGCTGTCATTGAGTCTGTGAACTTCTCTTAAAAATGAAGTTTTCAATCTCAAAGAAAATAATCTCTGTGGAAAATGCCTTTGTGTTTTGGGTCTGATTCTCTATGCCATAATGGATACAGGAGTTAATTTGATAGTGGATATGGGGGTGGGGGAGTCAGTTGTTCACTAGAGTTGTAGGCGGCAGAAAAGTATTTTGCTTTTCACTAGTTAGGGTGGGTTTTGCTTTTTAGTAAGCACATCTTCTTGACTCTTTGGTTCTGGGAAATCATTTGTATCAGGTTAGTGATTGCTTTCATCTCTCTCAGAAACCCATGCAATTTTATGTAATCTTTCCTTTAAAAATTCTGGTTTCAAAGATAGAGTAAGGGTTTTTTGGTGTGTGTGTGTGTGTGTGCGCGCGCGCGTGCGTGTGTGTTTAAAATCTCTATTTCCCAATGGGAAAAGGTTACAGTTTTCTGAATTGCTTACTGGGAAATAAAAACATGAAACAAAGTGATTTTTTCATAACTTGAGGTTTATATGCTACTGCTAAGAACTTTGGAACTTTGGATGGACTTAGTTCCTTTAGCTTTTTAACCAGTATATGGCCTATATTTTGAAACTTGCTTTGGCATACAAATCTGGGTGTTTGCCAAAACAAAAAAAATGTTTGTAAATGTATAAATCTTGCTGTGTAGGCTAAAGCTGGATGACTTAAAATTAGAATCAGTTGTTATCTGAAGGAAAATGTAATAAACAGCAATATTTATTGCCTGCTGTGCACTGGCATCTTTGCATCGTTAGGATCTTAAATCTAAAAAGAACTGCTAGCTAATTCAAAACTTTCGACATGTTTAATGTATCAGGTTTAATAGTTTAGACACTTATACTAACTCCCTACATCTTCAAAAAACAGATTTAGAAGAATGTCAGTGTATTTTTTTTTCATTTTGAGAGAACAGAATATTAATTAAAATTGCTAAAAACAGGTTAAAAATATAGTCAAACAGTCATGTCATCATTGAAGTCTCTTTTGTAACTTTAACTTGAAACTTTTAAGTAAATCAAATCTTACTTGGTAAAATAGGACTTTAATCCTCAATTGTCTGACCTCTGTGATCCACAGGATTTGCCACTGAGCAGATAGGAGGATTTGCATATATTCTAAAATGGACATTTGTATTCAGTGGTTTTCTTACCTGCAGAGAGAGAATATCTACTGCCTTTTGTTCACTGCACTGCAGTGTACTATTTAAAATAAGTGTAAAATTAAAACTGTTAAACTAACTGCTTTACTGATGTACTTAAAAAAAGCAGATATCCATATACTTTGAGTGTATAATATTTAAGCTATATAGGAAAACTACTAATTCAAAGTTAAAGTGTTTTTGGTTTTAATTAAGTAAAAGATGACAGAATGCCGTTATTGAAAATTAGTTAATGTAGAGCCTATGTTCTAATTAGAATATATGTTCAAATCTTGATAAGACTTGGTTAGATAAAAATTTCACTTAGTGCAGAAAGATTTATTATTTATTATCTTTTTTTCCCTTGTAGTTCATCAAAAAAAATCGTAATTTTCAAATGACTTTAGAGTGAGAGTATTTTAATATTTGTAGGTACTTAACATGTATTATATATTATGAAGATGTTTTAGAGCATAATTATCTAATTAGTAATGTGTTCTTTCACTGTAACAGTGTTCTAAGATTACAAAAAAATAATAGCTAATATGTATTGCATGAACTGTGCACCAGGTACCATTCAAAGTGCTATTGCACATATTTATTTAATTCTTCTAAGAATAGTTACTACAATTACTACCATCCCTATTTTATAGATGATGAAACTGAAGCATAGAAAGATCAGATAACATGCCCAAAAGCATAATCAAACACGTGAACTACTCATTATAGTGTAAGTGGGTAAGTGTTATTAATATAGAAAAGCAGAAAATGATAGGCTCTTCAAAGTATTTAGTCCACCATACTGCTAGAAGTAGATGTCCCAGCTCTTTTTGTTTCTACTAAAAAACTCATACCTTTCCTTTCCCCAAAACAATTGCTTCCCTTTCAGATTAGTGCTACTCAGTATTCAATCTAATGAGAAGTGTATTATTTGGAGTTGTAATGGTAAACATGAAAAGCCAGAAATCAGAAGCCTAAAACAAGTGCTTACTTTTGGAGGGTGGAAGAATCTGGATATGTTCTCTAAACGTCTTTAAGAAAGTCTCAGGTACTATGAAAGGTGTAAGCCTGATGATTCACAAACCTGTACCCCTGGGGCAAATAATAATAATAATAATAATAATAATAATAGAAAGAAAAAAAAGACTAATATAGTATTCAAAAAAAAAAAAAGGAAGTCTCAGGTATTCCAAAAATAAGCTCCAGTCTCTGGAAAAATAATAATACTGCCAAAACTCTTTCATTTAAATCTTAAATAGTTTAGATGTGTAAGTAATAAAAATCTTTTGGTAGAAGTAAAAACTGAAAGATAAATTGGTAAATATTTTATTAAGAATAGTGTTCTACCATAAGAGACTCAATCTCAGGAAACAAACTGAGGGTTGGTGGGGGGTTGGGGGGAGGGAGAGGGTGGCTGGGTTTTGGACATCGGGGAGGGTATGTGCTATGGTGAGCAGTGTGAATTGTGTAAGACTGATGATTCACAGAACTCTACCCCTGAAGCAAATAATTCATTATATGTTAATTTAAAAAAACTTACAAAAAAAGAATAGTGTTATAGAAAATTATTCCTTTTTTTAAAGGGGGATTATGGTTTATAAATTAGAAATTACTAGTATTTCAATAGTCAAATACAATAAAAAATAGTACCTTTTTTCTTTTGGATGGAGCATTTTAGAATGCTATTTTTAGAATGCTTTTATCTTTCATTTATATTTATTTCCAAACCAAAATATTCTCTCCCTACTCCATTCTGTTGCCTACATATCTTAAATAAGTAGGTACAGTTCATGTTAAGTGAACATTTAAACATTTTTCTTAGAAGGAAAATTCTGATTTGGACCATATAATGATTTTGTTTAGCAGTGAATTTTGCAATAATTTTAAACACTTTAAGAGTATGAAAATTCTGTATTCCCTTAAGAAAACTTCATTAATGATGGAGCAAGTAAATATGATATCTGTAGTTCTAAAAAAAATATTTTCTACTTTCCAGAGTGTCAGCTGTGCCCATACAGTGTGTATGTAACATGGGGCTCATGTCTGAGTGAATAAGTAGCAGAAACAGTTTTTATGGAAGCAATATCCAGAGTACTTAAAGTTAGTGGAAATACACGAAAAATTAAAACACAGTCACATTGAGAGTAATGGAGGAATGGAGTGAAAAAGGTTATCTTACTGCTTTTTTAGATTTCTGCAGGCTTCCAGATGGTAGGAAATGCTTTGTTCTTCCCTCCAACCCATCTGGTGTTCTTTAGCATCACCACAACTACTGCAACCATTAAGCATCACCATATAAAGATGGCAAAATTTAGAACTTATTACACAGTTTTATGGAAAGAGGATTATAAGAATCAAAGTTACGGTTTGTTGAAAGATTTGCTCTTTTATTTTTTATTGTTTAGTGTGTGTGGCATAGTGGTATGATAGAAGTAATGCCCAGGAATGATGTACTCTTAAGATTAGAACACATCTCCCTTACTTGAGATGGTATAGAAAATTTTTCATGACTTAGAATTAAACATAGGGATTTCTATATGTATCATGGGAATGAATTACTACTTATTGAGTAAGGGATATAGTATATGTGATTTGCTAAACCTGTGCATTTGTTTTATTACTTTTTTCCTCCCAGACTATTGTATTTTTGCCAGAAATGAAAATGTATATTACTGTTTTTTACACAAAAATTACTTTTACTTTTTAATTTTATTTATTTAGTTTTTAGAGAGGGAGGGGAGGGAGTGCAGAGGGAGAGGAAAAGAGAGAATCTTTTTTTTTTTTTTTTTAAGATTTTATTTATTTGACACAGAGAGAGGGATTACAAATAGGCAGAGAGGCAGGCAGAGAGAGAAGAGAGAGGAGGAAGCAGGCTCCCTGCCGAGCAGAGAGCCCGATGTGGGCCTCAATCCCCGGACCCTGGGATCATGACCTGAGCCGAAGGCAGAGGCTTTAACCCACTGAGCCAGCCACCCAGGCGCCCGTAAAGAGAGAATCTTAAGCGGGTTCCATGCCCAGCCTGGAGCCTGGCACAGGGCTCAATCTCAGAACCCTGAGATCATGACCTGAGCCAAAATTAAGAATCGGACACTCCTAATCTCACAAAACAAACTGAGGGTTACTGGGGGGTGGGAGGGTAGGGATAGGGTGGATGGGTTATGGACATTGGGGAGGGTTTGTGCTTTGGTGAATGCTATGAAAGATGTAAGCCTGATGATTCACAGACCTGTACCCCTTGGGCAAAGAATAAAAATAAAATTAAAAAAAAAAAGAATCAGACACTTAAGTGACTGAGCCACCCAGGTGCCTCTCACAAAAATTACTTTTCGAAAAATAGTTGTAATGATAATTTTTTATGTCAGTTTTAGTTCAGCAAGTATACCATTTTTGTCGTTTAAACATTTGTAAAAATTTTTAGATTATTTATTTTTAGAGAGGGAGAGGGAAAATCTTAAGCAGGTTCCATACCCAGTGTGCAACCTGATGCAGGGCTTGATCTCACAACCCTGAGATCTTGACCTGAGCTAAAATCAAGAGTCAGATGTTTAACCAACTGAACCACCCAGGCACACTTAAACATTTTTTTAAAAGTAGAGCACTAAAAAAAAAAATAAATAAATGCAGAATGCGTAGCAAAATAAATTTCTTTTTAGATAACATAAAATATTATAAAGTAATTTTTATTTATTGGTGCCTGCCTAGAGTTGGACCTCATAAGTTTTATTTATTGGTGTTTGGTTGGACTTGTGTTTGCTAGCATAGACTTTAGACAGTGAATCTTTACTTTTAATCAACAGTCACATCCTTAGGGTAATTTTGGATTGATTATTCATCTTACCCTTCTTTTCCTTTTCTATTCTTTAATTATTTAGTGTCGGAAAACTGGTCTTTTAAGAAAAGTTAAATGAAGTTTTGTTAAAATCAGAATAATTCTTGTCTAGGTTACTTTTGCCCATTTTTTATGTATGATAATATAAAAATAGAAAAATCAAACAATATAATGTTTATTATGTGTTGCTTTTTGGGAGATTGCTGTCACCTTTCTTGTGTTATTTCCTCTAAATACATATCTTTTTTTTTTTTTTAAGATTTTATTTATTCATTTGACACAGAGAGAGAGATTACAAGTAGACAGAGAGGCAGGCAGAGAGAGAGGAGGAAGCAGGCTCCCCGCCGAGCAGAGAGCCCGATGTGGGCCTCGATCCCAGGACCCTGGGATCATGACCTGAGCCGAAGGCAGCGGCTTTAACCCACTGAGCCACCCAGGTGCCCAATACATATCTTTCTTCCAGCTTGTATATATTTCATGAAAATTCATATTTATTTTGAAAAGTCTTCCAAGCTTATGTCACATTTGAGTTCAGGAAATACAGTTGTGACTAGAAGTATTATGTTACCTTTAGGGATATGAAAATCAATACAGCACCTCCACTTTCGGCAAACCTCGTTTTTCAGCCATTTGAACCATCCAAGTGATATTCAAATACACAGTGAAATTCACTAGCCCCAGAAGCCCAGTGAGTTCTACCATGTTTGGTTTCTTAATGACAAGCTAAACTGAATAGCAGTAGTAGATTAGGTTCATTCAGAATGTCATGTAGCACAGAAACAAAGCATTTGTCTTCCAGTGTGAATTCTCATAGGTTTTAGCCGCCCCACTTAGGCTCTTTCTTTGGCCAGGGTCAGAGTCCTGTGATGTGTAGTCTTTAAGGATACTTTAGTTTCAAGTCTGGGCAGCCTACATTCTCCAGTGGAGGCTTTCTCCAGGGAATTGGCTTATAGAATGGGCATTTCTGAGAGTAGAATGGTGGTTACCATTCTCTCCCCAATGGTGGGGAAGGTGGAGAGCTGCTAGTTAAAGGGCACATCTTATGTCTGCAGATATAAGATGAATAAGCTCTGGGGATCTTATCTACAGCATGGTGACTATAGTTAATAATAATGTATTGTATACTTGAAATTTGCTAAGAGATTAGACGTAAAAAGCATTCTTACCACAGAAGAAAAAAAAATGGCAACTGTGTGAACTGATGGATATGCTAATTCATCTGATTGTGGTAATCATTTTTCACAAAGTATTTGTAGTCAATCATTGTGTTGTGTACTTTAAATATATACAATTTTATTTGTTAGTTATAGCTCAGTAAAGGTAAAAAAAAAGAATGGTCTTTGTTCTTTTGCCATAGGGACTATTCTTACTCAGTTTCTTCATGCTTGGCCACAAGTAGATACTTATTGAATGCTGGTCCAGTGACTGAAGGGATTAGAGAAGGAATGGTCTAGAAACAAGTGACTTAGAGGAGCTTCAGAGCTGACAAGTTTGCCTATGGGAAATTAAGATCATTTAATTTGGCTACCTAAAAAATTTTCGACTGTATTCCATTTGTTACAGGAATAGGTTAAAACTATGGCCTAAAACAAGGATTTTCAATTTTGTGGGAATTTAGTTAAGTCTTGATAATCTTGTCACTTCTATGGATGATGGGGGTTTACTTGTGGAATATTTGTTTAGGTCAAACATTTTACTGACCTTTTTTATTTCATCAGACATAGATGTCATGAAGAGTCTTGGATCCATATTTCATAAAGGGCATGATTGCAATTTGAATTCCTTGTATGCATAATTACTCACTATGATAATGAGTGTATGCCTGCGTTGTTACTTTAGATTGTAGAAAAGAAATTTCAGAAGAATTATGTTTTTATTGGCCTTGACTTTATGTCAACAGTTCAAGTATTTTGGGTACAGATATCACTTTATAGAAAACACATTTGACTATCTTCTAATGGACTGTGTCAAAATTTCTTTTACTTATATATTTTGCATGAAAATATTTAATATTCTTATCAAACTTATATACATTTATATCAGCACTGGCCACCTGAAATGTATAATTATAAGAGTGAAAATAGAAGGGGTTATAGCAAAACAAAAATCAGAAGTACACAATACTCTGATGCTATTTGGGAAAAATCTGAGTTTTAATCATGAAACAGACAAGCAGAGGACTCATAGGAAAGGAAAAAGGATCCGTAATTTGTCACAAGAGAGGAGATGAGTCAACACAGGTCAGAGAATATATAGATTTTTATGAAGGCATGAACAGTTCATACCTTATAATGCAACACTGTTATTTCTATTGAAATACTGTTCCTTGAGGTCACGTAATATAATCTAGGAAACAGTGTAATAAGAAAACTTACAGTAAATTTAAATCTCTTTTAGGATAGTTAACACCAATTCTTACCTTCCCCTTTTCCTTCTTTTTGTGTCTAAATAATACTGTGTCTTATTTAATCAGTAGGTAAGAACCTCTGTCTGTAGACCAGACTGTAGTGATTCACACACTTAATTTTTACGTTTATTAATACGTTATTATTAATTTCATTTCCTCCCAGTATCTTCTTTTATCTCCATTATATACCTCTTTACTTTTTCACTTTCTGCTTTTGAGAGACTTAACTTTTTTCCCTATATGAAGAGGTCTGAACAAAATTTTACGTATGGCTTTAACTTAATTGCTAGAAATATTTTCATGCTATTTCATTTCTTAGTGGCATACAAGTTACATTGCCGTAATGTGGAGGTATCTTAAAGACATTTTCTTCCTTTCTCTTGGAGTGGCCTAGAACCTCTGACCTAAAAATACGGAAACATAAGACTGTGAATCTTAGTTTACTATATATTTTCTTAGAAGCCACTGGAAGTAAGTAATTTATTTGGTGTTATATGATGCTGTTTAACTTTGGCCGGTTAGTAGCAATATTACTTCTAAATCTCGTTCCATTTGGAGATGTTTACTGCTATCATCATCAGCAACCCTTGCCCCTTCCACACACAAAACTTCCCCCACAAAACTTAGGTCTGTCTATATGTATTTTAGTATATTTCCTCCCCTTCACAGTTGTGGGATGTGGGTGGCTTTCTAGAGAGGGGGAAGGGAGGCCTTGGCTGGGGGATGCTGTTGATTTAAGGCAGTGGGCATTCTTAATAGGCAGCATCTGCCCTCTCACTTTTGGTAATGCAGCTGACCCTTTCAGTTGCCGGATACCACAGCTGTAAGTGGCAACTTTAATGTGATACCTTAGAGTTATGTTCTTACTAAATAAATCACATTTGGAAGCTTTTATGCAACCATAGTCATGCTTATATTTTAAAAAGTCTAAACATAAACATTAAAAAATGGATTTATATTCATGAAGCTAAATTTGATTTTCTAGGTAATGACCAATTCATCTAGAAATTCAAATGGTTGCTTTTAGTGTTTTTCTATGTAAAGCAACATAATCCAAAAAGAAAGCTATGCTGTGATACTCTGTGCTTCATTGCAAGTAGCTTTCTTGATGATAAATTAATTTTGTCTAATGCTTTTTCAAATAGTCTCTTCTCTCCTAAGTAGAACTTGTACTAGTTCGAAGTAACTTAATGTTTACTGTTAGAATCAGACCAATATGATTGTTTGCTTTGTCTTTTATTTAGGAGCTTTTTCTTTAGTTAGTACCAACTAAGTGGGCATATTGAATATTTGAAATATAATTGTAGATCAAAAGATATACAAAGATGTTATGTAATCTCAGAGATTTCTACCTTTAAAGCGAGTAGTGTTAGAATTTGTATGTAATGATGTTGGATCCAAAATTGGATCAAAAGGAGCAGAAATTCAAAGGCATTTAGTTCTCCCTAATTCATAATGTTAGCAAAAGAGGGAGAGATGAATTGCTATTGATGTGTTTTTTTTTTTTAAAGATTTTATTTATTCATTTGACACAGAGAGAAAGAGATTACAAGTAAGTAGGCAGAGAGGCAGGCAGAGAGAGAGAGGAGAGAGGAGGAAGCAGGCTCCCTGCTGAGCAGAGAGCCCGATGCGGGCCTCGATCCCAGGACCCTGGGATCATGACCTGAGCCGAAGGCAGAGGCTTTAACCCACTGAGCCACCCAGGCGCCCGCTATTGATGTTTAAGAGTAAAATTCTTAACTATTTTGGAGAATTTCCTGACTTTTTTCACCATGTTTCATTCTCTCAATGTTATTCATACACAGCTTTGGGTATTTAATTTTAGATTTGAAACGGGAAATTGCCAAAAAGCATTTTTAAATTAGAACTTCAAAGATTATAGATATATACTTAAATATTTAAAAAAGCAATCAAGTAGGCAAAATTATGAAATGTATTTTTTAAAGAAACCAGAATTTTATGTGATACCTAAATTTTAAAATTTACTTCTGAATTTATTTCTTAGTTATATTTCCAGTTTTTCCCATTTTTTAGAATTTCCATAGTTTCCTCCCCCACCTCAAAATAAAAAAAAGTCTATTATTATTTCAGATTATGGAATTAAAGAAAAAAAAACATAGTCCTAGATAACATTGGGATAGAGTGACTTTCTATTTCAGAAGGCACTGACTGACATTGAAGAAAAAATGTGAGAATTTAAAACACAGCTAGTAGGTAGACAAATCAATGAAAATCTCTCTGGAAATACATTGTAACATGATTTAGTAATCACACCAATAAATATTTACTTTAGACCATTGCCAGAAGAGCCCAGAAAATATTATAATTGGATTTTTTTATTATTAGTGACTCTTAAAGATTTTTTATTTATTCATTTGACACAGAGAGAGAGATTACAAGTAGGCAGAGAGGCAGGCAGAGAGAGAGGAGAGAGGAGCAAGCAGGCTCCCTGCTGAGCAGAGAGCCCGATGTGGGCCTCGATCCCAGGACTCTGGGATCATGACCTGAGCCGAAGGCAGCGGCTTTAACCCACTGAGCCACCCAGGCGCCCATATTAGTGACTCTTGATAGTAGTTTTCTATGCATATCTTGGAATTGGTTAGAACTTTGAACTTCTAGATCTGTGGAAAATACTATATACCAGATATAAAATACTATATCATTAGAATTTGTGAATAAATGACATTTGATCATATTTTGACAAAATTTTATTGATATTGTAAAACAAACTTGACAGCCAATTAATTTAAAGCAACTATTTAATGTTTCACAATTCATTATTCGGCATGATTCCATTTGGACTTATAATTTGGAAATTCTTTTAAGTCAAGGTATAATCACCTGCTTCATTCAGATTGTGATAATCTAAAAGAGCAAGATGGACTCATACTTAAATTAGACCTCTGACCCAAACTTGGCAGTTCTTTCAGCTTGCCAGGGAAAACACTTGCAGGGTTCATTACTTTCTTCCGTCATTTTGAGAGGTTCTACCCCATTTTTCTCCTCCATTGGCTAACCTTTGACTTCCCAGAGACCTGCATTTCTTTACAACAGTTCGAATAAACACTCTTGGTATGTGCAGATTAAAGGTCCATGGCCCCTGCAGGTGTCCTGCAGCAAATTTGTTCAGAATTAATTTGGCACCTCCAGTTGTGGTTTGTTTTGTATAGGAAACCAGATAGAATTCAATAGTGTATCTTGAATCTTAGGACTTACTACTTTTGTTACAAATAACAGGAAAAAAAAATGACCAAGTGCCAGTAACATTTACTCTTCAAAAGAAAGTTTTGTCTTTCTGTGCCTGGTTATCTTCAAGAATTGCAGAGTTAAAGAGAAAATTTCAATGGAAAACTATTTCTGTCTCTGATATAGAAAAGACCTTTAAAAGAGTCATTGTTGACATGAAAGGGAAAACATTCTGATTTTCTGGGATGTAAGCCTTAGAAAACAAGCCAGAGTAAAAGAACGTGTAGAAATGAAAAACTTATGACTCAAGGAGATGACCTGTTGTGAATTATTTCAGAATTCAGTGTTTATCTCAGATGGCCAGTTTTTCTCTACATTCTTGCTCCTGTGAACTTACCTTATTGAGTTCTTTACATTCTTGCTTCTGTGAACTTACTGAGTAGGTATCTGCTTTTGTTTCAGAATGAAAAATCACTGTAACGAATACCACTGTTGTGAATACATGTGAATACATGAAACATTTGGGGTAGAACATACTGTAAAGTATGTACTATAAATAACATAATAAGCTTCTGTACGACCCAAGAATATAAGGAAACATTTCTCTAAGAAATTGTAACTATTGATTGGTCTTTAGTAGTAGGCTAGCAGATTTTAGAATCTAAAATTAGTGGATGCATTTTGCCAGTTTCAGTTAGGTACTTCTGGCATCAGATACAGTAATCTGGAAGCAATAGAGAAATCAAGAAACAGAGAAGCAAGAAGGAATAGACCCTTTCTTAGGCACGTATTTTCTACCTTTTTGTTAAAATGGGCAACAAAAGATGTATTTCACAACACTACCAATGCAGCTGACTCCTGGAGTTTAGTTGATTATGTTCTATTTAGGACTAGAAAAGCTAAAAACAAGCATTTGGTAATATATTTGATAAGTTCTGAGTGTATTTGGTAAAATAGTATTTCAGAATCATGAAGGGATGTTCCTCTAAATTTCTAGCATGGACAGAATCTGTTCAATACAAGCATCATGCTATTGAAAACTTTTCGAATACTTGGGTAACTTATAAATAGTTATCAAAGATAGTTTCTCAGTCTCTATAGTTTACTGTAGTGAACCTTCTGAAATTTCATTGAATAGAAATTTAATTATGCCCTTCTTGTTTTTAAGAGGATATGCTTAGTTCTCTTACTTGTTTGTTAAGTCTCGGCTTTGAATTGTTAATTTGATAATTGTTAAGTGGAAGAGAGGAGAGACTAGAGCTTTAAAAGAACCTTAATCAGTAAGGTTCCATGACTCAGGAATACTTTAAAAAGCCATGTTTTTATTGCGGGGATATCGTGATGGGTTAAAGCAGAAGACTCTTGACCGCATACTCACTAGCCTACTTACTAGCTCTGAGACCTTGGGCAAGATAATTAAATTCTCTGGGCTTCAGATCCTCTTTCTGTAAAATGGGGCTAATAATAGTACCTATCACATGAGGTTGTTATGAGGATTGAAAAAATTAATATAAGCACTTAGAAAAGTGCCTGGCAATAGCACTATATATGTTTTAGCCAACATTATTATTAAATTTGGTACATTTGCCTATTTTTTCATTTTGGCAATTGTTTTGCTTAGGGGGCCTATAATTATAGTTATTAAATTAAATTTTTTTTTGCAGAAAAAATTTGTCTCTGAATTATATCTCTCTTAGAAGATGGAGCCCATGACAAGAAAGCTAGGCAAAGAGATATTTCCTGGTAAATATTATATAATGGGTCGCTTAGTCAACAACATCATTTAGTGCCCATGTGTACAGAGTTTTGTTTTAGCCTCCTCGGTTTGCTGGATTGCATCAAGTTAAATAGTTCAAATTGGCGGGATTTGGAAATTGTGTTACTTGCAGGGATTTGATTCAGGAAGGCAGCTAGTTATAGTCTCTAAGATCAAGGACTTGAACTGTAGTCCAAATGGAAGCCACATTGAACTGGTATCTTGATGCATCCCAAGAGAACATGCATTGCTTTTCTTTTTCTACCTGTTGAACCAGTACTATAACCAACCCAGAAAAAATATTTTTGTTTGTGGTTTAAATAACATTCAGCAGTCTTCTATTGTTGTTGATACTGTTTTTCACTTAGAGAAAATTTGGAAGATGGTTATCTGTTGGGTGCTGCCAAATATATTGTTAGTATGCAGACCCTGCAGGCACCAGCTGCAGTTGTTTTCCAAAGGACACGCAACCAATCTAGCTCTCATGCACCCAGCTGTAGTATTGCTGGCTATATTTTGTCTTTTTTTTTTTTTTTTTTTTTTTTTTTTACAGATAGTTTTACTTTTGTTTGCAAAACTAAAGTTGAAGGATGCATACTGTGTTTTGATGCTGTTGATCTTTTTCATCTGTTCTTGGTTTCCTGCTGTTACTTGTGGGCATTTCTCATTACAAGTATACATTCAAATTCTATCTGATAATACCCATTTGGAGGGGCGGGGCTCAGGGCTGTTATGTAAGTGTATGATGTACTGAAATGATTTGCTTTGACGTGACCCAACTAGAATTTACTTTAGCCCTGAGCCAGCTCAAATAAGATTGAGCTAATTTATGCCACTATTTTTTCCAGCAATGTTTAACTAGAGCAGAACCACTTATTGTGCTAATGCTGTATTCTAAAATGTTCAGATGCATATTTACACAGCTAGGAAACTTACAGATGCCAGTTGCATTTTAATCTTGTGGTAAGCAACATATTGTAAAAGGCATAGTTTGCATCTTTGACGTGATTTTCTGATATGAAACATGATGTATTAAATATTAAAATAAAAAGCTGGAGTAGTATGGATATGTTTATTCCATAGTTACAGTTATGTGGTCAGTTTTATACTGTAACTAAGAAGCAAATAGTAGTAATCAATAATAATAATGGTAATAATAATCACTGAATATTTATTAAGCCCTAACTTTGTATCACCAGGCTAAGCTGTTTACATTAAATAATTCACACTGAAGAATAATTTTTGAAGCAGGTACTGGTATTTTTTTTTTTTTAATTTTACACATGAAGTAAAAGAGGCTTACAGATGTTAGCATACTATTTCAAGGTCACACAAGTTTGGGAGCAGGGATCCAATTCCAGTTGTTTTTGACTTTAGAGCTCTCAGTGTCTGTTCTGTTTTTATTGCCCCCAATGTTAAATTGCCATGCAGATTATGTAGATTAGTGTCTTAGCAGCAAATAGATGGCACGCTCAAATGGAGTAATTGAAAAGGTAGTTGTGAACAAGGGTAAGAGAGAACAACAAGGAAGGTGAGGCTGGCAACAGTGGGAACCATTACCATCCCTATGTGTGGAGGGGTAGAATAAGGGATTCATTGCTAGAGCTTGAAGAGTATAGCTGTAGTTACAGGAGAGGACCATCTGACAGGAGCTGTATTGTCTTAGGTTGAGGTACACAACCCCCTTGATGACCTAGTAGGGAAGGAACTGAGGAAGGAAATACCTGATCTCACTTTCCCCCCTCTCCTGTCTCTTGTCAGTGATCCTCATTGGCCAAACTCAACTGGAAACCAGAGGAAAAGGGATCCTTTGATACAGTGGTCAGTTTCTTCTGGCACAGAGCAGATTGGAAACAGATGGAAAGTTTTCAGGGCAAACGGAAAATATCCAGTTCATAGATGCACTACCAAGAAAATAGTTTCTCAATGGCAAAGCATCAGTGAAGCCAGGGTTTTTTTACTTCTGTCTCTAATCATTTGACTTGCCTTTTTTTTTTAATTTTTAAATTTTGTTTCCTAAATTACAGATTTCAGAAGCAGCATGGGTTGCTAGGGAGAATGTAGACTAGGATTGCCGGAGTAACCTTTAGGATTTTGAACAAATGAACTTTGGATATGCCTCTCCTTGTTTTTTCTTCCTCTTTAAAATATGAATACCAATACCAGTACTATTCCTGTTCTAGATAGATACAATAAGAGGTCATGGAATAGTAATAAACTTTGGACCCTTAATAACATAGATATATCTGCATTGTTTTTTTTTTTTACCTTTTTCATTGGTCTTCCTTCCTAAATCTTCAGACTTCTGAGATAATTTTTTCTCTGACTATAAAACACCCTTTATTAAATTTCTTTTAGTATGGGTCTGCTGGAAAGTAAATCTTTCAGTTTTTCTTTGTCTGAAAAGATTTGTTTATGTTCATTTTTGAAAGATATTTTTGCTAGGTATAGAATTCTAGATTAGCAGTTATTTTTTTTCAGTGTGCTTTGAAAATATTAGTCCTTGGTCATCTCACTCTATAGTTACTACTGAGAAGTTAGCTATGTTATTCTCTTACTTCTTTAAAGGTAGTCTGCCCATTTTGGGCTGCTTTTAAGATTTTTCTCTTTTTGATTTCAGCAATTTTAGTATGATAGGCTTAAAGTTATAGATTCATTCACAACTCATTTCTTTCCAAAGCTCTTACTTCAAGAGGACCCAAAAGTGTGGGTGATAAATCACTGTTACTTTAAAAAAAAGAAGTTGGTAAAAGAAACCAGTAGATAGTGTGGGTCGATATAGGTAGGTTAATAGTGTTTCTTTTAAGGACTTTTACATATCTTTTTTTTTTTTTTAAGATTTTATTTATTAGAGAGAGTACATGCATGTGCATGGGCGCAGTTTGTGGGAGGGGCAGAAAGAGAGGGAGAGGGAGAATCAGACTCCCCATTGAGCCAGGAGCCTGAAGTGGGGCTCTATGCCAGGACCCCAAGATCATGACCTGAGCTGAAGGCAGATACTTAACCAACTGAGCCTCCCAGGTGCTCCACATATTCCTTCTTAATGTTGCTTCTTTTTCTCCCCCTTGCCATATGGATATATAATTGATAAAATAAAATTGTATATATTTAAGTTATACAGTGTGATGGTTTATATGCACATATATTGTAAAATGATTACTACAATCAGCTAATTAACACATCATTATCTGTGTGTGTGTGTGTGTGTGTGAATGAATGACTACTGGTCTTAACAGAAGATGATGGTAATGCAGGAAGTCAGGAAAGGTCGAAGAGAATCTAACAAGGTTCTTTCTTTCACTTATGTTAGAAAAGTGGGAGAAGAGAAAAAAAGCATACTACACTTTTCCCCCCTTTACACAGAGCACTAGGAAAGAAGAAGAGAAGAAGGTGATTGTTTGGGATCTCATTGCTTATTACAGTGTAGTATAGACTTATTAACAATCTCTTCTGTCTTTATCACTTTGTCACTAATAAAATAATACATTTGGAGGGAGAAATGTTTTTTAATGAAAAGCATATCAATTCAGAAGCATTATACAAAGTGAAGGATCTTGAAAAGGGTAGAAGATTGTTTATGGTAAAAGAAAACTTATTTTATCCAATGAATGTCAGTCTGTAATGCAGGCCATCAAGCTGCTGAATCCTATTTCCATCCAGACAGCAAGTTCATTTTATATTAGCGTCAGTGAGATCTCCAAAAGTCAGTCCTGTTACTCAGTACAAGAAAATGTAGAAAAGGAGAACAAGGAATTTTATGACTTAAAATGTAAAAATTTTTTTGTAATCACTAAACTGTGTTGGAGTAAAAATGATGAAATGCTTTTCTTTTGATAACAATCTGAAAAAGTTTTTGTACTAAGTCCTATAAGCC
The DNA here is from genome assembly GCA_002007465.1 of Ailurus styani. Classification (NCBI taxonomy): domain Eukaryota; kingdom Metazoa; phylum Chordata; class Mammalia; order Carnivora; family Ailuridae; genus Ailurus; species Ailurus styani. The sequence continues at coordinate 1,204,429 of LNAC01000214.1, read as the reverse complement.
AGATACTTGAGTTATTAAATTGATATTGTATGATGGAAAATATCTGAAGTATTTTGATTTCTTGAAAGGTTATGTTGTGAAAAATTTGTTTTGTAAGAGTAGATGTACAAAAAGCATATGCCATTGTTATTACCTAAAATCCAATAAAAGATAGTTCTGCAGATTATTACCACATGTGTGTAGGAGTTGCTTTCATAGTTAGGTTATTTTAGATACCAGAGCAATTTGTTTCATATTTTAAGCATTGAAGTGCCCCTTCAGATCTGGTATTCCTGTGACTCTAGCATGTTATATAATAGAAATAGCACAAAATAAAATATCTCAGCAAATAATTGAAATAACAAATTCTATGGGTAACCCACTGAATGAAATGATATTTCCAGAGACATTGTGTGTGTACAGTATCTCTGAGGAATCTTTCCCAAAGCTACTAAATTCAATAATTATGTTCTTAACCACATAATTCAAAAGAACAAGAGCATAAAGCAATTTGATTGGCAGTCAATTCATTAGTGACCACAATATAGTACACTTTTTAACACTCAACTTGTAACATATTTGCTTATAAAGTATCACTTAGGTGTGTACATGCAATAGCAAATCTAGGATTTCTTTTTGTGGTCTGTGTTTTTTGGATTTTAAGTGATGACAAAATTCTCAAGTCATTTGAACTAAGATCAGTTACAATCAGTAGTAATAGTAGTAGCAGAAGTAATTAGAATCGTAAAGAAGGCCATTCTCATTTCCCACTTGGAAGGACATGAGCCTTGTGTAGTGTATTATTATTATTAATAGCTTACCAACACCATCTAGAATTAAACATTTTTTTTATTAGCATGAAATATATTTCAAAAATTTGCTGTCCAGTGCAGTCTTTGCCTTACCTATTGTATTTTTTGGGTGTATTTGTTATTAGTAATTCCTCAGTTGTAGAAGCTATTAGACATTAAGGAATATCTTACTTTTATACCTTAAAGGTGTTGCTAACTTGGGCTAAGTTCTGGTAAATTTAGATGATTTATTGTTAATGTGAATGCAAATAAGTCTTGTAGGCCCACAAAAAAGGAGATGGATTTGTACTGTAATGAAACTATTAACTGAAGCTATTCACATTATATTGTATTTTGTTGTAGTATTGTCACGCTATACTCTACCAAAATGAATTTCTAAAACAAATTGCTAGATATTGTTAGCAGGTCTGTAGAATGGCCTCAATCACTGAATAAAGAACATGTCAAAAGTCATGTGGTAATGAAGTGACATACGTTCAGTAGACTATATGTGTGTAGAGGGGTGGGAATTGTGGATGTACAAGTAAATATCTTCTAACTGGTACAAGATAGATAGGCAGGATGTTGTTAGTTGGTTGTTCTCAGAAGCTCAGGCAGCTAGCTAACTGTATGCCCCACAAAGATTATGCGTAACATCTGAGGAACATGGAATCAAGTTAGGAATGATTGCAGTTGGAGGATGCAGCTCAGCACAGAGCCCTTTACTCTCCTTAAAGAAGATAATAAGGTCAGAATTAAGGGATAAACTGCCCAAAGGGAATTGTGAACACAAATTTGGAGGTTGAACTGTTAAGATTAGCCTCAACATTCATGAAAGAGTAAATAGGTGAGAAAATAGACATCTCCAAGTTTCTGAAATTCTTTGTTTTAATTGGATTTTTGCCAAAGAATTATCACTGCTAAGGTATCTGTCCAATCATAAGATTTGTTTATTCACTAAAGGTCTGATGTTTGCTAGCTTGAGTTCATTGAGCTATAGGAAAACACCATAAAATTTATGTATTCATCATAAGATTTTATTTATTTATTTATTTACTTACTTACTTACCTACTTATGTTTTGACCCCCTCCATCCATTTTTCCCATTCACTGTCCACTTCTGACAATCACCAGTCTGTTCTAATCTATGAGCTTTTTTTTAAGATTCCATATATAAGAGAGATCATACAGTATTTGTCTCTCACTGATGTATTTCACTTAGCATAATGCCCTTGAGGTCCATCCATACTGTCACAAATGGCAATATTTCATTCTTTTTTATGATCAGATAATGTTCCATTTTATATATGTATACCACAATTTCTTTATCCATTCATCCTCCAATGGACACTTAAATTGTTATTTCTTCTGTTGTTGATCTTAGCTATTCTGGCAGGTGTGACGTGATTTCTCATTGTAGTTTTGATTTGCATTTCCCTGATAATGATGTTGAGCATCTTTTTATATGTCTGTTGTCCACCTGTATGTCTTCTTTGGAGAAATGTCTGTTCCTGTCTTCTGTCCATTTTTAAATTGGATTGTTTTTCTGCTCTTGAGTTGTATGAGTTCTTTATATATTTTGGATATTGTCCATTATCAGATATTTGGAGCCTGAGAACCTGAGCCCAAGGCAGACGCTTAACTGACTCAGCCACCCAGGCACCCATAGATTGCTTTTGATATTATGCACATTTTAACAATATTGATTCTTTCAATTCATGAGCATAGAGTATCTTTATGTTTATTTGTATCTTCTTCAATTTCTTTCATTAATGACTTGTAGTTTTCAGTAACCCTCTTGGTTAAATTTATTCCTAGGTATTTTATTCTTTTTGATGTAATTATTAACGGGATTGTTTTCTTAACTTGTAAATTTCTTAATTTTCTTCTTTTGATAGATTTTTATTAGTGTATAAAGGTGTAACAGATATTTATGGGTTGATTTTGTATCCTGTGGTATTCCTTTACTACATTTTGATTATTCTAATTTTTGTGATGGAGTCTTTAGAGTTTTACATACGTAATATGTCATCTCCAAATAGTGACAGTTTTACTTCATCCTTTCCCATTTAGATGCCTTTTATTTCTTTCATGGCTAGGACTTCCAACACTATGTTGAATAAAGGTGGCAAGAATGGGCATCTTTTTCCTGTTCCTGATATTAGAGGAAAGGCTTTCAGCTTTTCATCATCGAGTCTGGTACTAGCTGGGGCTTGTGATATATGACATTTATGATGTTGAGGTACAGTCCCTCTCTACCCTCTTTGTTGAGAGTTCTTACCATAAATGAATGTTGAATTTTGTCAAGTGCTTTTTCTGGTGCATTTGTTGACTTTTAATATAGAGCCATAAGGCAGAGAAAGAATTAGGGTCATTATTTGGGACTTGATGATGAGGTTAATGGTAGTGATATTGAAAGAGATGGAAAGCTTGGAATAGGAACCAGTTTTATGAGCAAGAAAAGTTTAGTTTCAGCATGTTGAATTAAGATGGCTGATGTATATAGTTGGAAATAAATATATGCAAAAATCTGTTTTAAACTGGAAAGACTCATATACATGTAGGTTAATGTAATTCAAGTAGAAATACTCAGAAATGATCTGGCAACATGATCTTTGAGATTATGGGCAAGCAATGAGGCTGGCAATTGTTAGTACAGATGTGACAGCTAATAGAATGTTGAATTCTCAGAGTTAACAGTGAGTGGGGAGAACAGAGGTGTGAATAGTGTTTAGGGAGTCCTCATGATTGGGAGGCAGGAAGAAGAGCTCTTAAAGAAAGCCACATAGTAGTTAAAAAAGCAAGGGAAGTCCAGTGGCATTGGAGCCAAAGGAATGGAGTAGATCACGACAAAGATTTGTATGTCTACAAAGACTTGTGCTTCTACAGTATGTCTAGTGGGTCTTACCTGAATATGGAGGAGTTGCCTCAGAATGCAAGCTTGCTATCTTCACTTCTCCATCTACCCTGCAAAATCCACCCTTCTTCTGCTTTGTATCTACTCTTGATAGATGGCTTTAGACCTACCTCTCCTGGGCTAAAACTTAGAAATCCTCTTTGAGCTGAAAATAGAGCTACCCTATGACCCAGCAATCACACTACTGGGTATTTACCCTAAAGATACAAAGGTAGTGATCCTCAGGGGCACATACACCCGAATGTTTATAGCAGCAATGTCCACAATAGCCAAACTATGGAAAGAACCTAGATGTCCATCAACAGATGAATGGATAAAGAAGATGTGGTATATATACACAATGGAATACTATGCAGCTATCAAAAGAAACAAAATCCTGCCATTTGCAACGACGTGGATGGAACTAGAGGGTATTATGCTGAGCGAAATAAGTCAATCAGAGAAAGACAATTATCATATGATCTCTCTGATATGAGGAACTTGAGGGGCAGGGTGGGGGGTCNATCTCACAAAACAAACTGAGGGTTACCGGGGGGTGGGAGGGTAGGGATAGGGTGTATGGGTTATGGACATTGGGGAGGGTTCGTGCTATGGTGAATGCTGCGAAAGGCATAAG